>MJUU01015379.1:0-35175 GCA_002080025.1 Modiolus philippinarum | reverse complement strand
CCCCCCCCAAATAAAATAAAATAAAATGGCTGTTTCTTCAGATTAATTATTTAACCCCATGGGAAAATCACCAGGTGAGCGATACAAGCTCACGTGAGCTTCTGGTTTATATCTCTGGTCTATTTAGAGAATAGAAATTGTCATTTGAGCTTTTCTTACCTCTTAATTGGATTATCACCAGGGTGTCATGAGGGTATGCAGCTTCAAAATTATGAGTGATTAGTCTGAAGACCCAAAATCCATAACTAAGGGGCTACTGTACTCTACATTTTCTGCTACCTATGTTTAATATGAAACAGAATGAACGTCCCATTGCTTTGTTTGTTTACCCATGATATATTTTCAGTACTGAACCATCATATTGCGTTAAGTATTCAAAACCTTTCAATGTATATAAACAGCACTAAAAAACTTCAAATTGCCCATATTCCTGAAGACTGACAATGCGAAGGCCCGAATCTCTGAAGGTTAATATTCCTTAAATTTATTTGTTGGCATGTACCAAAACGTTCTTAAACTGTTCAAAACTGAGCGAATTTAGAAAACCCAATTTTTTTTACTTGTAAGTAAAAATAAATGATGTATGTTCTTGTCAAAAATCTTTCCTAATGTGAATCACTATATCTGACATACAGACCTCTAAATTAAAATTTCACACTTTTTCAGTGGCAATCAAATTTTGTCGGTTTTCAGGGTCCCCGGCTACAGAGCAGCCGGTCACGTCCCAAGTTGATGGATAGCGGAATGAAGTGTCTATGTGGGGTAGTCAGGTGAAAATACGGAAATCCTGACCACAAACCATTGTAGCCAAACTGTGTGGAGAAACGTCACTCCATGCATTATAAAGACCCTTTCTATATTTATCTAAGGAGAGCGGACGCACTTGGTGTCGTATAAAAGGCTAAATTTTCCGCCCCTACTCATTTCTCTCCTTTTCCAGTGGCAATCAAAACTCGTTTCCCTGGTTGCATTTCCACCCTTATTTTATCCTTCTATTACTTACATTTTTTTCAATTGATTAATTTATTCTCGCCCTGATGTAGCTGAAATGTTGGTGACTGGATGTTGACCTCCAGTCAATCAATCAGTCATTGGATCAAGTAAAACTTGTTGCCCAATCCTTACTTCTATTAATTTCCTGTGCCTATTATTTCCCCTTTTGTTATAACCCCCCTCCTTTGTTGTGTCTGTGAAACAAAAATATAGAAAGTTATATTTCATGTCCCTCGTTCGTAAGGGACGTAGAGAAAGCTAAATTTCCTACCCCTTACACATTAGGGACAAATAGACAGCTAAATCTCCTGCCCCTGCCCATTTCTCCCCTTCTCGGTGGCAACCATACTCGTTGCCCAGTTATCCAGTCCACCTTAATTCTATTAATTTACTTTCCACACTCATTCATTTTTTCCAGCTACAATCAAAACGCATTTCCCCGGTTTTCGAATCCACCTTTCTTTCTTTTGATTCCCGTCCCTACTCATTTCTACACTTTTCAATGTTAATCATACTTGTTGCCCCAGTTATCCAATCTACCTTAATTCTATTAATTTCCTTTCCACACCCATTTTCACTTTTTTCAGCTGCAACCAAAACGCATTGCCCCGGTTTTCTAATCCACCTTTGCATCTATTAATTCCTTGTGCCTCAACCGTCTCTCAATTTTTCCAGTGGCAGTCGAATCTTGCCCGATGTCCAATCTACCTTTATTTTATTAATTTCTTATCACTACCCTTCTCTTTGCGATAAGAAAGCATCAGATACATTGAGATTGTGAAACTGGTGTACAGAAAGCTACATCTCCTGCTCCTCACCCGAAAGCGACATAAAGAAACGGACGACAAGGAAAGCTAAATTTCCTGTCCCTACCCATTCCCCTTTTTTCAGCAGCATTCAAAACACTCGTTCTCCCTTCCAACTGCAATTCGTTCTCCTTATGAAAGTTTGAATTTATCAATTTGTGCTTGTCGGTCGTGATAAAGATGAAATATTGCTCACTGGACAATCAATCCAGACCAGGAGAAAAGCACCCCCTGTCGACCCCCTCCAAGTACCTAACTCATTGGAATTAAATTTATTCACAGTAGAAGGTATACATCTCGTTAGAGTTTGCTGTTAGCAGAACCCTTGTTTTTATTTGAATACGATTGAAATATTTTCTGAAACTATTGAACCAATATCAACCAATGGTCATAATGGTTGGCCACCCTAGGTTATATTGCTAGTTTGATCAGCCAGGTCATCGATTACGGGCTCCTGCTAAGTCTCTGGTTTGGCTGTAGAAGCAGCAGACCTGTTTACCCAATTAAGCACGAAAGAGTAGTCCAAGACGAATAAAAGCGTAGTATTTGCCTTGATAGAGTAGTTTCCCATGTGTATATAGAAGAGGCACCCATGCGCGGCTTTCTTTTATTTTTTGGACCCTACTCTAGTGTAAAATACAACATATCATTCTATTTAGTGCATTTTGTTTGTTGATGATTTGAAGTAAGCAATGTTTCCGAGTTTCAGCTGTCACTGATAAATGGGTAGGGGCAAGAAATTTAACCTTCTTAATAAACCCCCAGCGAGTCTACTCATAAAGAGAAATATAGAAGGGGTCTTAATACTGCGGAGGACATAGCGTTTTCCATAATGACTTATTAACTAATAGCAATGGTTTTATGTCCAGTAAGCACTATTTCAGCTTAACCACGACGACAGCATGTTAAATCAGATAATTAATATGTAAAAAGAGAAATAAAGGTGGAAGGGACGAGTTTTGATTTGCACTTGAAAATTGGAGAAATGGGTAGGGGCAGGAAATTAAATGTTCTCTACAACCCCAGTGAGCAAGTCTGCTAAATGGTGTCTCCATACTGTATAGGACGTGGGGTTTCTTCACAGTTTGTCTCCTATGGTTCGTGGTCAGGCTTTCAGTATTATGATCCGACAACCCCGCATAGACAAGGCATTCATCTTACCACCACCTGGGAACGCGACCGGCAGAACTGTAGCTGGAGCCACTGAATTGATTACGAAAACAATCAATTCAATATATAATATAAATAAAATAAGAAAGAAAACAACGTGGAATAAAACTGGACAAGTTTTTGAAAGTCACTCAGAAATGAGTAGGGATTCCATGCGAATCCCCGAGTCTGCTCTTGTAAGAAAAATATAGAGGGTCTATCTTTAATTTAGACATTTTGTCTGCAATGATTTGCGGTAAGGTTTTCCATATTATGACATAACTACACATCATAAACAGGAGTTTCCCTTATCCAACACTTGGGCATGTTCCCGGTAGCAATGTAAAGTTAATTTATTCTTCACCAGATGACCCTTGCAATACACCAGTTACAGTTTGGAATAATGTGGTCTTATAAGTTTTATGCCTGTCGTTAGCAATTACTTCATTATTGCAACCTGTTTGAGCAGTCTGTATAAAACTAGAGCTGTCGCCGGATGGCAGCCAGTTATACCCCCCGGCTAATTGAACCCTGAATGAATATGGCAAGTGTAAATATTCTAAGATGAAATATTTCCCCTTCCAAATTTCGGGCAGCAACCATATACCTTCATGCACATCTTCAGGTGGTGTACTTCAACAGTGAAACTGTGACATTTCATCATAATCCAAGCAGCCGTTTAGGAGAACATGCACTGACAAGGTTCGTTCCCCCTTTCCAGAAAATATTTAAAGTCAATATATCTCCCCTTCAAAATTCCGGACAAGAACCATATAACTTCATGCACACATCTTCAGGTGGTGTACTACAACTGTGCAACATTTCATCAAAATCCAAGAAGCCGTTTAGGAGAACATGCGTTGACAAGGTTCACCCCCCATTGCCAAATAATATTCAAAGACGAATTGTCTCCCCCTCAAAATTCCAGGCAGCAACCATAATACTTCATGCACATCTTCAGATAGTGTACTACAACTGTGCAACATTTTATCAAACGTCAAGCAGCCGTTTAGGAGAACATGCGCTGACAAGGTTCGCCCCCCTTTTTTCAAGTCAAATTATCTCCCCTTTAAAATTCGGGCAGGAACCATATAACTTAATGCACATCTTCAGGTGGTGTACTATAATTGTGTAACATTTCATCAAAATCCAAGCATACGTTTGGGAGAACATGCGCTGACAAGGTTCATTCCCCCTTTTTGCCAGATAATAGTCAAAGACGAATTATCTTGCCTTAAAAATTTTGGACACCGTCCATATCACTTGATGCACATTTTCAGATGGTGTACTACAACTGTATAACATTTCATCAAAATCCAAGCAGCCGTTTAGGAGAACATGCGCAGACAGACAGACGGATGGAAAGGGTGATTCCTATATACCCCCAAACTTTGTTTGCGAAAAGTACCAACACGTGTGTGCATGGTGGGATCACCTGAACCTTCTGGTACCTGAATATGTTCTCAGGAGCTCCCTCTACAGAGCTGTCGGGCTCTTCCCCAGGTGGTGGACAAGGAAATGCCTGATCTATACGGGGAAGTCAGGTCATAATACGGAAACAATGACCTCGAATCACTGAAGAGAAACAATGTGGAGAAACACAACGCCCCATGCAGTATAAACATTCCTCCTGTGTTCCTCGTACAGCTTTTCCTGCCCCTATCCATTTCTCTCATTTTTTAGTGGCAATGCACACTTGTCCCATTTACTTTATTTACATATCTTTCTTCTTTTACCTGTATTTTTTTCGCATCTATATAACAATCAAGAAAGGTCCCGAAACCAGATGCAGAAATTTTTAACCAAAAATGTTTTTTTCAAACTTATTAGTATTCGCGGGTGAAAGCGTAGGGCGTAATGTGAGGTAAAAAAATCGTAAAAACTACGCCAAAATCGTAGTGGTAAACAGGCCTGAAGACTCCACGCTTAACTTTGAACCTGTCGTGTGACGGAATACCAAACATGGAGTAGATCATTGTCCCACCTTACACCGGAATACCCGATAATACATCCCATTAGGAGGGCGGTGTCAAATAGAAAATGCTCCATTATTTGTGATTCTGCATGTTTTAGCCCTATTATTTCTGTTGTCTCCTTTGTGTTATGTACTCTGGTCGACTGTATATTCGTTCACTGATAAATCGATGAAAAAACGTCAATTACATATACAAGTTGTAGGATTTATCTAGAATGAAGAGTTCGGTTTCAATTCCGAACGTACATGTTAAGTAGCACTAGTTTGGCAGCGGCTAAGGGAGACTAGGAAGACAATAGCCAGTCGTATTCAAGTATACTAGTGTGAAAACAAACACTCACCAAAATCAAAGCAATTTGGGACCACTGGGCCGATGCCTCTGCTGGTGGACTGTTAGTCCCAGAGGGTAATCACCAACCCAGAAGTCAGTGATTCGGTGCTGACCCGAAAACCGACTTTATTGAAACTTACAATATCTAAATTTTACAAAATTTTGTTTAAAACTAAGGAGTATCTCCTTCATGTATAGCTCTGTCCTTAGCTGAATTTTGCTTTTCTATTTAGATCCTTTTGGTTATTTGTTCTCTATCAGCTTTTACATGTTTTTCGGTTGATAGAGTTCCAAATGTTTTGGTTTGATCTGCACTGATGAGATATAAGTTGTCGATATAAGTTGTCGAAATGCGCATATGCGGAAAATAAATTAACAGTAACTTCGGTATCTTGCTATTTAACCCTCTTTTCATATTTAGAACGCTGAAGGGTCCATTAACATTACCAATAAAGACATTATAACTAAAGATTGGATGATAATTTTCTTACAACGAACTCCGATCGAAAGTGTGCTGGAGGCATCTTGAACTTACTATAGTTATGAGAAAAGGTCATTGTTGAAGGCATCATGGTGACTTCAAGATAAAGAACATTAATAAAAGCCTTCTTCCATTATCTGCTGTTTTTAAAATGTATTCGTGGAGACTTTGTCTAATATGAATTTTCTACATATCTTTTCATTTTTTATTAAACATAAAAAAATCGTGACAATGCCGCCACAAAAGTGCAAATAAAGTAGGGTTATGAATTACATCTAAACGTTGCAAATATACAAAAATCACGTGTTAAGAGGGAACATTTTATATTGAAATGACACTTGATCATCCTACATAAACTTTGAGATAAGTATTCAATGTTTAATTTAAATCAGCGGCGGGTATAAATGAAAATGAAATTGTTCAACATTTGTCTTTTACAGTAAAGTTTGTCCGATTCTGTAAATAAAGATAAAATTTCAGACCATAATTGTATCCACGAGAGAACCCTCCGATTTTTCAAATGTTTAGATTTTATGGTAATGATCAGTATCAACAAAGAGACGATCGATGATCTATTAACAGAATCAATTGGACTATAACAGGCGCGGATCCAGGCAAAAAAGAAAAGGGGGGGGGGGTTCCAATTGGTAATAAAAGGAAATCTCGAAAATTTTTGGGAGTATTTCTTAATGAAACATCAGGATATTCTATTAAAAAATACATGATTGTCCAGACAAAAAGGGGGGTTCCAACCCCCTCTGGATCCGCCAATGTATAAATACGACTGAACTGGAAACTGTGAATAAAAAAAGCGAAAAAAAAAAACCAAAAATGTCATGAAAATCGTTTGGATGTCTATACTTGGCCATATTTCATTTGACATTTGAAGTCTAAAACAATAAATATGCCTGTCCTAAGTCAGGAAATTTATTAAGCCTTTGTGTGTCTTGTCTGTTTTCTACTTAGTTTACTTTATGTCCATAGCAGTCTATAGGATGGTGTTTATTCGCTGAACCTAATTACTCTTTATTTAGGGGCCGACTCCGACCTGTCGTTGGGCGTGGGGTTTCCTCGCCGTTCATTTCAGATCTTATAGTGGCTTCGAGTTGTTATTACTCCCTTTGGGTCGCTGTCTCTGTAACACATTCCCTGTTTTCCTTCTTTTTTTTCTACTTCTTGTTGTTGACACTCGAAGCGTTTTTGCCCTTGTTTTATTTTGCCGAATTTCAGAAAGAGTATAAGTAAATGTAAATTTACGAAATTCTACACGTAACCTCTTATGAAGAGCGTCATCTTCTCGTATAAAAGAAAAGTTTATTTCAATGCCATCGTCATCAAGTGTCATAATACATGTACGTACTGGTACTTGTTACCGTATTATAACATCCAATTAGTTACATATTTGACAATAACAATTTGTGAATATTAAGTAATGTGTATGGAGAATATGTCGCCAAACGTCAAAACAATGTGTGCGTCCTCAACTCATCCTGCAGTACAAACAATATAATGGCAGTTCAGTAGTTCAAAAAGAAATTTGTTAAAAACAGAAAGGTTCAAAAACTAGGTTATTGTACTCTACATTTTCTGCTACCTATGTTCAATATAAAACGGAATGAACGTCCCATTGTTTAGTTTGTTTGCCAATAATATATTTTCAGTACCGAACTATCCTATTGCGTAAAATATTCGAAAGTCTTCAATGTGTGTAATAGTATTCATAGTGTCCCAGCACCTGAATCGGTTTTCATGGGCTTCGGCTACAGAGCTGCCGGGCGCTTCCCCATTTGGTGGATAGGTGAATGCCTTGTCTATGCAGAAAGCCTGACCGTGAACCTTTGTAGCCACACTGTGTTGAGATACGCCACTCCATCCAGTATAAATGACCCTTCTATATTTATCTAAGGAGAGCCGTAAATTTCCTGTCCCTACCCATTTCTCCCCTTTTCCAGTGCAGTGGCAATCAAAACTCGTTGCCCCGGTTGTCCCTTCCACCCTTAATTCTTTCTACTTTTACTTACAATTAAACTTGTTCTCAGCCTGATATCAGGATATAGCTGAAATGTTGGTCCATGGGCGTTAAACTCTAACAAACTAATCAATCAATCAATCAAAATCTGTTATCCTGGTAGTCCAATCTACCCTTATTTCTATCACTTTCCTGTCCATATTCTTCCCTTTTTGTTATTTAAACATCCTCCTTGTTGCGTTTGTGAAACAAAAGTACAAAAAGCTACATTTCCTGCCCCTCGTCCGTTAGGAACGTACAGAAAGTTAAATTTTCTACCCCTTACCCGGTAGGGACTTATAGACAGCTAAATCTCCTGCCCCTACCCATTTCTTCCCTTTACAACGACAATCATACTCGTTGGCCCAGTTGTCCACCTTTATTTCTATTAATTTCCTTTCAACACCCATTTCTCACCTTTTCCAGCTACAATCAAAACTCGTTGCTCCGGTTTTCGAATCCATCTTTAAATCTATTAAAACACAAGGCTGTCATTCGGTGAAATGATCGCGAGTGATTTTAACGGCGGTTAAACCTTGAGAAGAGATCGTGAGGGATTTGGTGACACCATCGTGAGGGATTGTTATCGAGAGAAATCTTACAAGGTCACTTTTCATTTCAATATATTTATTTATTACGGCAGTTATTCCCTAAAATATTTATGTCTGTCAAAATGGATTAACTTAGTTAATAGAAGTGTATCGAAGTAAAAGTTTAAAAGTCTTCCGTTTTTACACATTTACAAAAGGCGTCATCGTCATCAACATTTTCAAGGACTACAAAATGTAAACAAAGGCATATTTTTGCAAGATTATAAAGATTTGTTTGATATTTATTTGTATGTTCATACAGTAATCATAACTACAATATTGTGTGTAAAATTATATCCCAATATATATTTCCAAAATACAAGCAAAAAAAGATTATTTCTTTAAAAAAAAGTGCAATTTCAGAGCGTGAGACGTTTGGCACGATATTGCAACAGTTTATCATTATGCCCCTATTTTTTGGCTATCCTTTAGAAATAATTTTTTTATTTAAGTATGATTTTATTTGATTTTATTTGATATGAACATAATCTATCTTTTGTATGTTCATAAAGTATGTATATTGGTAAAAAAATCCAACTGCAACCAAATTAAAGAAAATTTAGTTGCCTTATTGTTTAATAAAACTTGATTTTTTTAAGCGTACTTACTAGACGTAACATTAAAACTGTATCTGACATAAAGAAATAATTGTATTTTTAATTTTGTTTGATGGATCTGCTTTAAATTTTGCAAGCAAACTCCACGAATTCACAGCTTTGTGACATCATAGTATCGAAGGCGTATCTTTGAATCGGAAAAAGTTTGAAAAACATGAAGGTGGTCATTTCGAGCCGTAGGACCGGAAAAATAACGAATTCATAATTCGATGTAAAAGAAGTACCTGGTTCTCACTCAATCTATACAGCAAATAAGATTGCAATTTTTATACTGTAAAAAAGTTCACGATTTAAAGAACTGTTAACGCAAAAATCAGACATGTTTCAATTTTCTGCGAAGAGCAATATAAAAAATGGCAGGTCTAGTGGATTTGTCCACTGCCGTTGTTATATTGTCATTTTCCCCCCATGCTAGATTTTCCCCGGGGAAAAAATGAGATCATTCTCATTTTCCCCCCAAGGAAAATTGAGATCATTGTCACTTTTCTCCACGGAAAACTGACAATACGTATACGTATTGCCATTTTTCCCATGGCTGATTTCCCCCATACAAATTACTTGTTATAACACATAATACGCAATGAAGGGATATGGAGTAAATGCACATGGGACAAAGTCTCTACACATACATGGCAAAAATAAGCAATGGAACAACGTTTTTATTTTTTTCTTCATCTTGAAGAACATATGTCTTTTCTATCTCAACTGGTCTGACATGTCGTCCGAGCTTTTATCAACAACTGATTAGAGACATATATCTACATGCCTTTGTCCGGGGACCTTGTCCGTATGTCAAGAATTCACATATAAATCTCATAGAACGCTCTTCAATTTTAATATAACTCGAATGCAATTTCTTTAATATATGACTTAATTTGAGAACTGAACTCCATGTGTAATCATGTTTTCACTCAATAATATTACTATTAATTGGCTTATCCAGAGGGAAGGGCTCCATTAGTTGAGCCCTTTTTTCAAAAAACAAAAATCTTGTGCAAAACTGAGGTATGAGTGACAAAAATCGATAAAAAAAAATGGCCTGCAACCACCCTGAACCTCATTGGAATCCCCCCTTTTGGAGGTTGGATCCACCGGTGCTATTTGAGAAAAGGGGGCAGAAAAGATTCAACATACACCAAAAATTGACAAATATTCTCCATGATAAAGAAAATTAGATTAAAAAATGTACTGACAATTATGATTTTTTTACAATTATATTAAAGCAACATGTATAAAATGACAAGTGATGCCAACACTGAGAGCCACTGCCGCCAATGATTTGGCCAAGGTGGTATTTGTAAAATATCCTGGTTATTTACCCAGGTCATCTCTCCAACGAAAGAATCAATTTTTCACTAAAATAATTAAAAAATTCCCTGGACACATTAACTCCAAACTTTGCAGATTGTCTATCGGTCTGTTTATTTTTTATGAAATTTTGGCATTAATTAATAGGTTGTTTTATTTTTTTAGTTATTTTTTTATTTCTTTTTTGTGTGTGTGTGTGTCGGGGGGGGGGCTTAAGCAGAAGTCTTTTCTCACATATCCCACTAATTAAATTTCTGAGAAAGTATTTATATGCGACCAATGATGACATTAGGGGGAAAAATGAGCATAGGTACGGTTGAAAGGGGAAAAATGGCAATGATCTCATTTTCCCCCATGTTCTGTAAGGGGGAAAGTTTGGAACATGACCAATTTTCCGAGGAGAACAATCAGCATATGCTAAATTTTCCCCCGTAAAAACTGGCACGGGGGAATTAATGGCTATAGAACACCGTCAAAATTGTTATAACAAACGTCCAACCAATATTTTCACACGTATTTTGCATAAAACTGTTTTAAGATAAATGCTTAATATGTAATCGAAAGTAAGTTCATTTCATGTACTTTGTAATGATTCAAATTAAAATGTATAATACTTTGCCAAGAAAAAGGTGTACATGTTTAACGAGGTCTAGCGGAATTGTCCAACGTTGATATATTTTTAACGTTTTCATGTGAAACGCGCCGTTCGTTCTTCACGGCGTGTTTCTTGGAAAATGTTGAAACACTTCATATTAAAAAAAGACTTTCTGCATGGAATACAAATTTAAAACTCTTAAGAGAAGTAATTGAAATCTAGAAAACAAGTGTAATATGATTATAAAAAAGGCTTTTAATTTGGTTTTAAAATATACCATGGCGCTGTAACGTGCGTACCTATATAATGCATCCAATTACTCACGCTCCGATTTTTATTGCTGATATACTCTTATAAATTTATAATACAAAATAATCAGTAAATAGTGATTAAATGTCTATTTATTTGATAGCATATAGGTATTTATTTGCCTTTGCCATTTTTGTAAAATTTGTAGATATGGAATTTAAATCGAATTTGTATGTGTAGAGATTTCAGCAAGTTACCGCATCTTGACATACTGGATAGCCTTGATGATTTGTAGATCAAAATAAATGATCAGAAATCCCCATACCATACTTATGAAAATATAAATATGACAAGCCGCCAATTCGCCAATTCAAATCAAAATACAGGCATATCATTTTCCAAATTATAGCAGAGACATATGTCTCTGATTATAAAAGAAAAATAAAAAACAATTAAAAGGACAATTGTGCACAGAACAATTGCAAGGTCTTTCCCTGTCAATGCAATGTTTTGTTACGTCTTATGTTTAAATCGTCTTGATGAGATGCACAATGTGTCCAATACATTTGATTTTCTATTTCTGACAGTTTTTATAATAAAAAGAAAAAAATTGGCTATGACCTTGGTGACAGTTGACCTTGGGCTCAAGTTGTAGGTCTCTTCTTACTGATTAATTTGATATGTTACATGACCATACTATCTGTAAAGGATTAAAATTTGAAAATGGCCGACAGCAAAAAAATTTTGGCCAGCCTCAAATGTAGATCTTAATGAGAGGAATATTTTTGCAACACAATGTTTTCATCAATTTTTTCATCATTTCCAAGATATCGCGATAAAAAATTTGAAAATAGCTAACATTTTAAAAATGGCCGGAGAAAGATTTTTTTGGCCAGCCATAAATGTAGATCTTGATGAGAGGAATATTTTTGCAAGACAATGTTTCCATGAATTTTTTAATCGTTTCCTAGATATCGCGATTACAAAATTTCAAATAGCCGTCATTTGAAAAATGGTCAGCGAAAAAAAAATTTGGCCAGTCATAAATGGTGATCTTAATGAGAAGAATATTTTTGCAACACAATATTTTCATAAATTTTTTATCATTTCTGAGTTATCGCAATAACAAACTTTCAAATAATCGCAGTTTTGAAAATGACCGATGAAAAAAATTTTTTGGCCAGCCATTAATGTAGATCTTAATGAGAGGAATATTTTTGCAACAAAATATTTTCGTATTTTTTTTATCGTTTCCGAGATAGCGCGATAACAAAATTTCAAATAACCGCCATCTGAAAAATGGCCGACGAAATTTTTTTTTGGCCAGACATAAATGTATATCTTAACAAGAGGAGTATTTTTGCAACACAATGTTTTCATCAATTTTTTATCGTTTCCGAGATATCGCGATAACAAAATTTCAAATAACCGCCATTTACAAAATGGCCGACGAAAAATTTTTTGGCCAGCCATTAATGTAGATCTTAATGAGAGGAGCATTTTTGCAACACATTGTTTTCATAAATTTTTTTATCGTTTCTGAGATATCGCGATAACAAAATTTCGAATGGCGGCCATTTTGAACATAGCGGCCAAAAAATTTTGTTGACCCACTTTTTGTAATCAAGGCCATGAATGCTACCTGGAAACTAAATTTCATCAAAATCCGACAACTTTGACTGTACTCCATCTGTAATAATTTTAATGAGCTGTATGGCCATTTCGGAAATTAATTCCTAATCAGCAGCACTAAAACCCAATACTCAGTAATATCAAATATAGCAAAGGACAAAACTACCATAGAGGGATTTAATCCTTCGGTTTTAGAATTTATAATAAATAGTAGATAGTAATTGAACAAAGTCACGGTACACATGAGATATTATCTCATGTACAATGACACCATATCCAAGAAAAATATAGAACATACATCTCTACCACGGGGAATTGTTTTACCAACTCCACACTGCAATAAAAGACAAACTCCTGTATTAAATATTTTACGAAAAAGGATATGGAGTAAATGAACATGAGACCATAACACATATGTTAACTCCAACTGCAATAACTTTAATGAGCTGTATGGCCATTTCGGAAATTAATTCCTCATCAGCAGCACTAAAATCCAAACAAAGGAAATTCATATCAGCTTCTAACAATTGTCTAAATTGCATTTTGCTAAGTGTCATCGTAATATTGCTGAATATATGAACAAAAAAAAACACATTTTTCTTCTTACAATCATGGTTAAGCTTAATCCTCCACGATCATAAATTCCGTCACCTCATCCCTCACGATCATTTTTGGATGAAAATGCACAAAAATCATATTTTGTGTATTTATCCTTTACCTTGTACAAAAATAAAACCCATCATTAGTAAGCATTATATAACGAATATACGTTGTAGCAGAAACTTGATCACGAGCAAAAGCATTTTTCCTAAAAGAGCAAAAAATGAGTATACGAATCTGCAAAACGTCATAAGGGTTCAACGTCGCCTTTTGTAATTCTGAGCAAAAATTTGTACCTTTTCAATATTTTTTGGTCTGACAATAATCATTTTGATAGACACATTTCTTTTTCTCAGTAAGTTCTGTCAATATATCAATTTTTTTTTCCAAAATTTCCAAAAAATTCTCAGTTTAATCCCTCACGATGGTGTCACCTAATCCCTCACGATCCGGTCTCAAGACTTAACCGCCGTTGCAAATCCCTCACGGTCATTTTTATAGGTGTAACCGAATGAAAGCCTTGATATACCTCGTTAGGGACGTATAAAGAGCTTTATATCCTATCCCTACCCATTTCTACCATTTTTTTCCAAAAGAGCTCGAAATTAAGGACACTACAGACACTTCCACAGCGGTCTCCTTCCTTGACCTTCATTTTGAAATTGACTACAGAGGTAGACTTCAAACTAAGCTGTACGACAAACGCCATGACTTCAGTTTTCCAATAGTCGATTTCCCTTTGTAGCAACATCCCAACAGCACCGGCATACGTACTTTACATCTCCAAACTTATTCGCTATTGAAGAGCCTGTGTTCGATACAGTGACTTCCTTGATAGAACCCGGTTGCTCACAAAAAGGCTACTTAAAACAAGGGTATGTTACCCAACACTTGAAGTCATCTCTCCTGAAGTTTTACGGTCGACATCACCATCTTGTGGACCGCTGTTGTATATCCGTTTCCCAGTTGACAACTTATCTTTCGCTTTAAAGCTTGATTCTATTAATTTCTCTTTCACGTTAACTTTTACTTTATCCAGCTACAATCAAAACGCATTGCCACGGTTTTCGAATCCACCTTTGTAATATCTAACAATTCCTTGCGCCTCCACCGTTTCTCAATTTTTCGAGTGGCAATCAAAATACGCCTGTTCTCCTATCTACCTTTATTTGTATTTTGACAATTTTTTATTCCTGCCTTTCTCTTTTTTGTTATTAAAACATCAGCTTTGAGATTGTGGAACTGAAGTATAGAAAACTACATTCCTTGCCCCTCACCCATAAGGGACGTTTAGAAAAGGACGTGAAGAAAAGCTAAATTACACCTACCAATTACTCCCCTTTTTTCAGCCGCAATCATAACACTCGTTGTGCCTTCTCATTGTAATTATTTCTTTTTATGGAATTTTGAATTGATTAATTTGTGCTTGTGACGATATACATTTGTAGCTGAAATAATGCTCACTGGACTTCAAAGTCGAACTAATCAATCGATCCAGACAAAAAAAAATCAATGTCACTGTTACAAAATCCCGCTTTCCCAAATATTTAACCAAATTTTTTCCTTCGAACTCATACCAACGCATGTGAAGCCCTACCCTTTCTCACACAACATCCTCCGCGTTGCGGTTGTTATGAAAAAATAAATGTATAAACGTTTGGTATGTTTTTCAGAACAATGATTATGAATGCTTAAATTCTGTATGTTCAGAAATAAAAGGTGTTTTGGTTATATAATTCTTATTGTTGTAACAACTTTCCAGTACACTACTCTGTTTTCAATTTTTAACTAGGAAAGAATTACAAGTTCATTTTAGGTATAGTCAATGATGCAAATATAAAGATGAGGATTAACGTGTAATTCTCAGTTCGACAACATATATTCTTGCTCAAACCAAACATGATATCAAAAATAATGATTCGTATCATGAATTCCAGCATTCAACTTATTCATTATTCAATTCATTGATTGCCGTCATGTACGCCTGTGATGTTTACAGAAAAAGAAAATTTACGTCATCATATGTAAGATAAAACCATACATGTAGCTGTAGTATGTTTGGAAAGGAATTTCAAAGCGCAGATATAAGGAAAAAAGACGAAAAATAAAAATAAAATGAATTAAGCGACCCACAACTTCTGTGGACACTAGTGTTCAACAGATTAGACAACCTAGGGTCACGCTTTATTTAAAGCAATTAATACATCCGATTGGTGCCAGAGTGGAGATCCATATCATGTCCCGGCAGTTTGTTTCCCTACAAATCAGGTTTTGTATGTTATCTGGTGAATTTTATCGACCATATGAAGATTAGTTATGGTTGAGGGTCTACCAGAACAGTTGTTTCACATCAGTATATACGTCTATGATCTGCAACAGACAGAAGATGAAAGTATTGCTGCCTATTTAGTCACAATGAATTCCAATTTATACGAACGGCATTTAGGTAATATCAGTGATATGAAGAAATACAGTCATAGTTACTTGTGTTAGAAATGCGATCCCATACGATATGGAACCACATTGGTTTGGCTGTGACACGAGAGGTCATTTTTATACGACCTCAAAATATTATTATAATGGTATGGTACTGTTGTCGTTATCGCCGTCGTTGGCGTTATCTTCGCTTGTAGACACTTGTTTTTGGTCAATAACTTAAGTTCAAGTGGATCAATTCTTATGAAATTTAGTACAATGTTCCTCGGGACATAAGGAATCCTTTTAAATGTTTTAGATATTGTGGCACCTCTCGTTTTTAAAAAAAGGGCTCAAAACGTGTCAATTTGGATGTTTTCATATATACGACTGTAGAATGTTTATTATTTATTGGAGTTTGAGGTTTCTTTCAGTGTGCTGCTGCGGAAATTTCCAATCAGTAGTATGTCAATGAATTACACGTGGCATGTGCCGTTCATAGAACCGATTCAATAAATCTGTCCCAACCGTCAGTTTGTGACGTGTATATCTTTTGTCAGCTTCTGTGTGAAAGAAAACACAATGTCACCAAATGTGGAAGGAAACAGACAAAATATTGTTTGCATTCATACACAATGTAGCACTGTGTCATCTTTTTACAAAGGAACTGTCAATTATTGATACAGAAGCGAACAATGAAACAGTCAAAACATCACTGCATTTGATTGGTCAAGAATATCAGGAAGGGACACATTTATTGAATCGACCCTAATATAAATGGTGCCCAAAAGTGGCAAATTACAAAAACAAAAACAAAAAAAACCCAAACTAATTTTTAATTTTTTAGTCCGATTTAAATGCAGTTTTTTTAATGAACTCCTTATGAAAAATTTCTGTTACCTAAAAGTTTTATTAACATCGGATTTCAGTGAATATTTTTTCATTGGAGGAGTCTTCTTGCTATAAGCTTTCGTACGTATGTCAACAGATTTGTCGTAGCTCTTACGGTTTCCGAGCTACAAGGGTTCACAGGAGCCAAATTTGCAATTTTTCAAGATATGTAAAATATCTATTTTTCATCGGAGTTCAGTGTTTTTTCTTTCGATTCCTCTTGTTGTGAACTTTCAGTATTTTGTCAGCAGATTTGAAGTATCTCTAACCGTTTCTGAGATATAAGGGGTCAAAGGGGCCAAAATTGCAATTTTTCAAAATATGTAAAATCTTTTATAATTTTATTCGAATTTCAGTTGGATTTTATCTCTTTTGATTTCTTTTGATGTAAGCTTTCGACGTAGCCCTGTATTAAATATCCTGGTGGTGTGCAACATAGACAGTCGACTATTTTTGAATTGCTGGGGGACGAGTTCATCAACGTCGCCACAGCAGACCGGTATTATCCATATAAAGCTACGTATGAATCGAGGTTACGCTCCAGTCAAAAGCTAAAGGAGCGTCAGAAAAAAATTACGTTGACTATTCAACACGGTCTTATAAGTGTATCTGTCTGTTATAGCCTTCCTTGACGTTCCTGTGAACTGCTTCAATTCAAAGAGAAAATCAATAAAGACCGTCGAATCCTGTCTTCCAATTCAACTGAGTTCAGTTAGGAAGCCTAAAGCTGTCCAATGATTAAAGTTTGAAGATGTGTTCCAACAACTTTAAGAACGAATAGACGACGATTGGGATGGTTTGGACGATGGAGAGAAAGAACGTTGAGAGAAGAACATAATATGTACAGAATACAACATAAGTTTGAAATTTTGAACAGAACTATACTTGTGGTAGGATTCAATTTATTCATCTTTTGTTTTTAAATATAATGTAAATGCAATTAAGATCGTAATTTATTTTTGCAGAATAGACCAGTATGACCCTATCTGTGTTTTGCTTGATATTTAGATCTTTTGGTTATTTGAGATCTATCAGATTTTACAAATATTTGGTTTCCCGTCTTTCAAATATTTTGATTTGATCTGCATCGAAGAGATAAGTTTTCGGAATCGGCCAATTGCAGAAATCAAATTAACAGTAACTTCGATATTTTGTTATTTACTTCGGCCGATGCCGGCCTCTGCTGTTGGACCGTTAGTACTCGAGGGCATTCACCAACCCAGTAGTCTGTACGTCCATGCTGGCCCGAAACCAGATTTTATCTTTAAACTGGTAGTACATAAATTTCAGAAAAATTGCCTAAAACTAACGAGTATCTCCCTCATGCATAACTCTGTCCCTAGCTGATTTTGGCTTTCTATTCAGATCTATTTGGTTATTTGTGCTCAATCTGATTTAATTTTATTTTGGTGATCATTCAAATATTTTAAATAGATATGCGCTGGATAGACAAAAGTTGTCGAAATGGCCATATGCAGAAACTAAATTTACAGTAACTTTGGTGTTTTGTTATTTATGTTATGAAGAGTTTTTAAAACAGAAGTCTTGAAATTCCTGTATATTTTTCTAACTACCTGGCGTATGGTTTCAGTTATAGTCAGTTTTTGGAAACTTATGGGTGTACAGAAGAGAAGATTACTTCCCACATGAATGGATGACATCGGTAGAGATATTAAAAGCTACAGAACTTCCGCAAGATGCTTCTTCAGTAATTTAAAGAAAACCATCAATATTATACAAAAAGAAGACGAGTGGTGTCAGAAAATAAAGGTTAACACATGTCCACCATGAAAGATATCTTAGTATGGTACAATAATAAAGACATAGGGACGCCATGATGGAAAGTATCCAGAAAATTGAATGTATATTAAAAAACACATTGACATCTTTAAGGATGGCATTAGTTTACAGTGTAGGATATTTGGGTATACATGTTTCAAGACTTTGACGGTAACTTTACAACTCCTGATAATAGAAAATGAAGACTTGCATTAGCCTTTCAAAAAACTATATCGTCAGAGGTCCTGGTATAGTATTTCTTCGATACCACGAGAAAGATGTAAAGTATCCGATGAAAATTAGAAAATGTGTAAGAAAATAATCGGCTATGGTACTATTGCTTTCCGTTTATGTGGTGTATTAATCGGAGATTTTTGTTGGCCATTAGACGAAACTCAATTACGTATGGAGATACCTAGACGTTATAACCAAATTTTGTGGATTGGTTTGAATGGGAAGCTCAGTGATCGAATATACATTACATCTTGTAAAAATTCGCTCCAATGCACCCAAGAATCAAGATAAACTAGCTGCATTTGATTGGGCTTATGTACAGGCACTTCGAAACCGGAAATGGTTTTGTTCTCGGTGTACTTCAGATCATATTAATTCCAAAACTTAAACAACAAATTGATGTTTTCAGTGATGTTTGGATCATTTTTGTTCACGAACAACTAGTTCAGCAGCTGTATATATCATTATAAGGAAATCGAGATAACACTCCCGATTAAACATGATTCTAGCAGAATTTGAACATATTTCAAAATGGGCTATTAAGGGAACAAAACTTTCCGCTAAACAAGGCAGTAGAATACCAAAGGAACAAAGCACAAGATTACACAAATCAAAGTCCAGAGACAAGGCAAAAGCAAGAACACCAGAAGACGGAAGACCAAAGACACCACATGCCCACAAAAACACACGAACATTGCATACACAACACAAAAAAACTAAAGCACTAACAGTGTGAATGGTGAATAAAAGGATATGGAGTAAATGCACATGAGACTAAGTCTCTACAAATACATGGTAAAAAACAAGCAAAGGAACAACGCTTTTATTGTTGTTCTTCATCTTGAAGTCACCATGAGGCCTTCAACAATGAGCTTTGCTCATACCTCGTAGTAAGTTCAAGACGGCCCCTAGCACCGGTTTAAGCGGAATTCTTTGCTAATTGTCGAGCAACGCTACATCCATGTCTTTCTTGGTCATGGGTGTGGGATTGTCAACAAACATCAATTAAACTGGCAAAGTGCTCTTACAACCACTGTCATCCTTTGCCCGACAAAAGCACTAGTGTCTTAAGCTAGTGGACAACTACAACATATAGACAAACACAGGGCACTCATCAAGTCGAATGTAAGAAAACTTGGCGTTATAAAATAGTGAGATATGGGCACTTAAAACAGGTGGTCTGAACTCTCAAAAACAGTGACATCAGGTGCTCCGGAAGGGTAAGCATGTCCTGCTCTGTATACAGCACTCGTCACACGGTCAGTGGGTCAATCCAGGGTAAAGTCAAAACCGGTAGTGTCAAATCCGGGAAGACGTGAATCTAGCTGAAAATGTCAGTTTTCATTTGTTATTTGCAAATATTCAACGGATATAGGGGCGTACCATCAAAAACAAATTGTTACAATATGATCTTGGCTTTAAAGATCTATTCGATTTTTCTTTGTCTGCACCACGTGAATGGACATGAAGCCAAATTTTGGATCCTTAACATGTGATTTTTTACATAGTCTAGAAAACATTTACATGATGTCTATTCACCATCTCATTCATCTCAAAATTTAATTTCAATCAATTAAACCAACTTTCAGAAAAGGTGCATTGAAAATTAATTCATCTGCATTTAAGGATAACTTCTATAACATATAGAAGAACAGCACTTAAGACCCTTCTTCTTCTTCCGGTACAGTGCGGAACTCTCTCTGGAGCATTTTTGCACTTTGGTGCAGACTATATACAAGTGATGTGGTGCTTACTATTAACATGTGAGGTGGCTGTAAGATGCTGTTAAAAAGCGAAAAAATCAGTGCGACGTCTACTACTGACTGGCAAGCTCTGCTTTGAATGTTTCCAGAGCTTTTGGTGTCACTTCATGTTCTGGCAGTGCTTTCCACAATCTGGTACCACATGGAAAGAAAGATTGCTTGCAAACATCTGTTCTTTAGAATGGTACCATGCATCATAATGTGTTTCCAAAGAGAGTCAGGGTTGATGAATGCAGACAGCAGGAATGTCTATTGAGTCGTAGGTGATACGATTCATCAGCATCAGTTTGGTATTGCTTCTACGCTTGTGTAGTAAGAATCACTCTAGATCTGCTATCATTTGACGTGTGGTACTGGTGGTCTTGAATTCATTGGTTACAAATCGGACAATTCGTCTCTGCACTGACTCTAGCTCGTTAATGTTTGATTTTTGTGGATCCCAAACTGGTGATGCGTACTCTAGTATTGGTTTGATTCGGCGATATAGAAGGCTCGTGTCAGCAAATAATCTGGTTTGTGACTGGACTCTCTCTGGATGATATTATAAGTGACCATCAGTTAATACTCTCTGATTTCTGTAAACGAGGAAACTGTAAATTAATAAACCAAACATTACAGGAAACACTTACAATGGCCGAAAATTACAATTTCTTGCCACAATCTACTAGGGAACTGCACGTTTTCCTCTAATACCATAGTGGTAAACTTTTATCAGAAACTTTGGCAAATGCTTTGCTGAAGTCCTGAAGAACTGCGTCAAAGTGATCCTCTTACTCAATTCCTTTGGCCAATGTTCGATTGTTAATATGAACTGGCTCTCACATTATCGTCTTTTTCTTAACCCGTGTTGTTGGTCGGACAAGATATAGTGTTTTTCAAGCTGTTTCATGGCTTGACTACGGATAATATTTTCCAGTATCTTGCAACAAATGCAGGTAAGTGAGATTGGTTGTATAGTTGGATGGTGCTGTTCTGTCCCCTTTCTTGAAGATGGGAGTTACCAGTGCTTTTTTTCCAATCATCTGGCACAGTGTGCCCTGAGATAGTGAGGCTTGGAATATAAGGGTAAGGGCAGTTCCTCTTTCTGTTGCCACGTCTTTAAGGAACCTTGACGGGATGTTATCCGATTCCTGTGCTTTATGCCTGTCCAGTTTAAGTAGAAGTTTGCCTACGCGTTAGGTGTTGATGTCAAATTGTTCCCTATCTGGATTTGGAACCGAAGCAATTATTGGCATGTTATTCATGATGTGAATACACTACTAAATTATTCATTCATGACTGGACTTGATCTTTGGGTCGCTGTAGGTGATGCCATTCTTATAGTAGCGGTACGCCGCTGCTGTCGCACTTCTTGTTATTGATGTAGCTATATAACTTCTTTGGGTTTTTATACAACCGCAAAACAAATTTTAGTGGGTGGCGTCGGCGACGTCTGTATACTCTTCGTTTCAGTGCAATAACTTTAGTTCTGGTTGATCAATCTTTATGAAATTTTAAAACAATGTTCCTTGACACAAAAGGAAGGCTGGGGATTGGTTTTGGGTATTGTTGCATCACCCGTTTTTTTTTCAAGGGCCAAATTGGGTGTTTTCATATATTGGGCTGTAGACTATTTATTATTAATCAGATTCTGATGGGGTTTCTTTTAGTGTGCTCCTGAAGAAATTTCCAATCGAATTTCACGTCGTATGTACCGTTTATGAGATAGATCGGGCCTAAAGGGGGAATCACAGAGAATGTATTTCTTTTATTGTTAGTCAGATTTTGATGCGTTTTTTTTCAATGGATTCCTTATGAAAAATTATGAAAGTGTTTAACGATTAGATTTTTGATAACAGGTATCCTTCAAAAACTACCAGGGGATACAAGATTGCAAATGTGTATATCACCTAAAATTTCTATTTCTTTAATCGGATTTTGATGGTATTTTTTCCTTGTATTCCTGTTGTCATAAACATTCAGTAGTATACATACAGACCTGTCGTATATCTTACCGTTTCCAAGCTATAAGGGGTCAAACGGGCCAAAATTGTATTTTTTTTTAAAATATGTAAATCTTTATTTTTCATTTGATTTCGATAGGATTTTTTTCTCTGGATTCCTCTTGTTGTAAGCTTTCAGTATCATGCCAACAGATTTAGCGTATCTCTTATGGTTTCGGAGCTATACGGGATCAAAAGGGCCAAAATGCTATTTTTCAAAATATCTAAAATCTCTATTTCTATCTGATTTTAATGGAATTTCTAGATGTTAGCTTTCTGTAGCATGTCAACAGATTTAATGTAGCTCTTACTGTTTTTCTCAGCTTTAAGGGACCAAAAGGGCCAAATTAATGTTCCCTGGGCCTACTATGTGTCCAGCTTATTATTGTTTCGTCGGTTGTATTATGCTGTGCTTAGCGTAGGCATTTATTGTCTGTGGTTATGCTGTTTTCAATATAGTTGTGTGTTCGTCTGCACTCCCTTTTGTATCTTTCTGCAATTTTTGTAAAAAATGCCTTATCTTCCTCTTTGTCCCTTTGTTTGGTCCTGTTGTATGCTTTTTTTGCTCCTTGACATTATCTTTATGTTGCAACCAGCCTTGGGTCCATGATGGACATGCAGGCTGTTTTGAAAGCATTCAATAAGTGGTATACGTCTGTTGTTGGACTAAGCTTACCAGATGTTTCTTTTTTATTGCTTGAGTGAGTGCCTCGACGAAGATAATATCATGGCCACTGTCTCCCTGTATTGAATGAACAGGCCAAGGATGTTTTTTTTTATAATCTGTTCGGTGCCGATGTCACAAAGCATGCCCAATAAAAGTTAATTGCTGTTGTGGTTATAGTTATTTGAGATGTTTGTGTTGTCCATACAGTCAATGTGTGGTAGATTTAAATCTCCTGAAAGCCAGATGGTAGACTTTGGGTATCGTGAAAGAGACTATAGATTAGCCTTGTGAGTTCTATCATGTACTTTCTGTCGCTGCTTGGTGGTCTGTAGATTGAACCAATGATGAGCTGTTGGTTGTCTTTACACTGAATGCTTGGCTACTGTAAATTCTGTTTCTGTATGCATATTTATTTCACTCCCTTCTTTGTCGTCTTCTTTTCTGCTATTATAAATCCCCACCATGGGTTGATGTGATAACCACTTGGAATAACCTCTCTTTCATGGATACTGCCACGTAACTAAGTCTCACTCACAATGATGATATCTAGCCAAAATCAGTGCCGGTTTGCTATAATGCTCTGGAAATTTATTGATAGAGCATGCAGAGCTGGCTTAGAAACTTTGTTTTTGATTATTGCTTTATGTGTTGATGACGAGTATTGAGGTGGTCCTTTTGAAGAATTTAACGAATTTAAGGAGCCTGAACTTTGACAAGATTTAAAATTTTCTCTTCAGTTTATAATTAAATAATAAAATACCGAAGTTACTGTGAATTTATTTTCTGCATATGCGCATTTCGACAACTTATGTCTCTTCAGTGTAGATAAAATCAAAACATTTGGAAATCAAAACCCGAAAGACTATTTTAGGTTATTTTTGGAACTGATTTCAGATACCTCCACATCGGCTTTGTTCCTTGACCTTCATCTTGAAATTGACAACAGAGGTACACTACAAACTAAGCTGTATGACAAAACGCGATGACTTCACTTTTCCAATAGTCAACTTTTCTTTGTAGCAACATTCCAAAAGCACCAGCATATGTAGTTAACATCTCACAACCTATCGCTACTAAAGGGCTTGTGGTCAATACAGTGACTTACTTCTTTGATAGAGCTCGGTTTCTAACAAATAGACTACTTAAGCAAGGGTATGTAACCGAAACTTCATCAAAGTCATCACTACAGAAGCTTTACGGTCGACATCACGATCTTGTGGATCGCTATGCGATATCTATTTCCTGGATGACAACAGATCTTTCCTTTAACAACTGAAGTTTTTCCTCTACCGTATTTGACTTTACTACCGGACACGGCAGATATGGTATAAGAAGCAGGAGATGCTTACTCTACCGGTACACCTGATCTCATCAATGGTTTTTATTGGGTCCGTTTGGTTCATTTTTATGTGTGTCTTCATTTTTAATTGCGTTTTCCATCGGCAAAAATCGCCTATTAAAATGGTGAAAATGGCATCGGGCGGGCGGCTGCCAAATGGGTACATCATTTGTCCGGAGCAATCTCCTACAGTATAAAACATAGGATGTTTTTATTTTGCAGATCAGTTGTACATATATCAAAAGTGTTCATGGTACTTTAATTTTGATTTTCGACAATTAATGTCAAAAATATCAGTTGTTGAACTTAGTCATTTTACATCAAATTTTTAATAATAGGGTACCCCCTTTGTCCGGAGCAAATCTCCTACAGTATTTTAGACAGGAAGTTTTTATTTTGCAGATCAGTTGTACATTGCATGGTTCTTTAATTTTGATTTTTGACAATTAATGTTAAAATATTAGTTGTTGAACTTTGTCATTTTTATGTCAATTTTTTAACAATAGGGTAGCCCCTTTGTCTGGGGCAAATTTCCTACAGTAGAAAATATAGGAAGTTTTTATTTTACAGATTAGTTGTACATATATCAAAGGTGTGCATGCCATGATGGTAGTTTGATTTTGATTTTTGACGAATTATGCCAAAAATATCAGTCGTTGAAATTAGTCATTTTTACATCAAATATTTAACAAGGTTGATTTTGATTTTTGATAATTAATGTAAAAAAATATGAGTTACTAAACTTGGTCATTTTTATGTCAAATGTTTTACCAATAAGGTGCCCCATTTGTCTGGAGCAAATCACCTAAAGTATTTGAGACAGAAACTTTATATTTTGCAGATCAGTTGTAAATATATCAAAGGTGTGCATGGTACTTTTGTCTTCATTTTTGATGATTTATGCCAAAAAATCAGTTGTTGAACTTGGCCATTTTACGTCAAATATTTACCAACAGGATACCCCATTTGCTAGAGCAAATCTTCTACAGACAGAAAGTTTTTATTATGTAAATCAGTTGTTTTTGTATCAAAGGTTTCGTGGTACTTTGATTTTGATTTTTTGATAATTTATGCCAAAATCACCAACTTAGTCATTTTTAGGTCAAATATTTACCAAAAGTGTGCCCCATTTGTCCAGAACAAATCTCCTACAGCTTAATAGACAGGAAGTTTATATAATGCAGATCATTTGTAACTGTATTGGAGATGTTCACAGTACTTTTATTTTCCTTTTTGATAAAAATCCAAGTTGCCGAACTTTCAGAAATAGGCTACTTTGGTGGAAGGTTTAACATTGAAAATTAATTTAAAAAAAATATTACATTTCCAATATTCAGGGTCAACCCATGTGTAAGATATACTGTCAATGTGAAAGAAAACCCGGTTTACTGTCACATTGACAGCTTTCCTCTTGTTCTTTTTTGTCCTGTACTCATGAAGTGTCCTTGTTTGTTAGTATTTCTGATGTTGCCACTGTCCATGGATTATTCGTTCTTTTGACTGACGGTTCGGTACTTTACTGTTCCTTGTTAAACAGATTCTTGCAGTACCTAAAGATAATTCTGTTATTTCTTTAAAACTCCCTGCAATGATTAAATATGCACAAAACATTTTTACACTATATCTTTAGTGATCTGTATTAAATTTTGTCATAAGCCGTAAGTTGAGTAAGTTTTGAAGCATTTGAGACAAACTACAGACTCAAAATTCATTTTAAACCCCTCCTAAAACACTATTTGAAACTATTAGCTAATTATGCATGTCATCTGATAAATAACTTAAAAATAATAAATGAAGACAAGAAACAAACCCTATCAACTAAACATGAATTGAAATACAGAGTATGCATCTAATTTTGCTTGGATTGGTTCTAGACAAGTATTTCATTTAAAACACCTGGTTGCTAACCTTGCTGTTAAGTGGGGTTAATTTCATTTGGAGCTATTTAAATTGTTACCCTTTTTTTTTTGTTTCCATGTAAACGATTGCCATTTTTATATTCACAAACCATAATTCGTTCCCTTTGTTGTCCATTCTACCTTGATTTCTATTAATTTTCTTGTCGCTACTCAATTCTGTTTATTTTCTTGTCCCTATCAATTTCTACCTTTATCCAGGAGTAATAAAAACTCATTGCCGTAATATAGATTTATTAATTTCCCGCCCCTACCCATTTCTCACTATTTCTAGTGACAATCAAAACTCGTTATCCTGGTTGTCCAATCAATCCTTATTTCTTAACCATTTATGTCAATTTTCTTGTCCCTATCCATGTCTCACTTTATTCCAGGGGTAATCGACACCTATTGCCCCAATATAAATCTATAAATTTCCTGTCCCTACCCATTCCTCCCTCATTTTTCAACGGCAATCAAACGTCCTTGCCCCGGTTGTGCAATCTACTTTTATTCTTATTAATTCCCTGTCCTGATCCATACAGAAAGTAACATTTCCTACCTCTCGGCCGTTAAGGACGCATAGAAAGCTTATTTTCCCGTTCCTACCCATTTCTTACTTTTCGAGCGACAATGGATGCCCCCGAAGTCCAATCCACATTTAATTTTATTATTTTCCTGATCTTCAATCGTTTCTCAATTTTTCTAGGAGAAAATTAAAACTTGCTGCGATTGGCCAATCCAACTTATTGGAATAAATTTTCTGTGCCTGCTCTTTCCTTATTGTACATAAAACATCAGCTACATTATTGCTGTAGAAAGCTAAATTTCCTGCCCTCTCCCCCTCACCCATTTCTCTTTTTTCCCCTAAGATGGACAATAATAGTCCAGCGTCTGCTTAAGGTATGAAAGGTTCACAGCTGATTCGTTACGCGAGAGGTTGCACAAATTATACAGACTTTCTCATTAAACATAGTTATATCCGTGACCGCCTTATTAATCAAGGGTTCAAAAATTTGCGTCTCATACGATCATTTAAAAAGTTCTTTAATAGATATCAGTTCCCTATGGAAAAAATTGAAGTTTCGGTGCGAACTCTGATTCAAGATTCCTTCTTTACATAATCTTCGGATGATCATTTCTTTAAACTGTTTACGACCTTTCAATGGCAATTGCTGTTGATGATACCGGACACTACCGCAATGGAAGGGGGTTTGGCTAGCCATAAAACCGGTTTAACCCCCATTTCTTTTGAAATACCTGTACCAAGTCAGGACCATAAGTCGACAAATCGCCGATGGTTTCCACCTAATTTGTCTTTTTGTCGCGTGGACTTTCAGCTTTGACAACTCCAGCGGCAATCAAAACTTTTCGTCCCTTCCACCTGTATTCTTTCTTCTTATATAATTTTGGATTGATTAATGTGTGCTTATCCTGATATTACTTAAATATTGCTCAGTGGACTTTAAATCTTGAACAAATCAATCAATCTAGAGAAAAAAGCCAATGTCTTTATGACATAAATGAATGAAAGGGACAACAGGAAACACCTCCATCGGCTAAAAATAATAATAACATACCACAATCTGCTAGGGAACTACACAGGAAAAACACAAATAAGACAAAAGACAAACGTAACCAACGATAAGAACTCGGGACAGCCGGACTTGGTACCGGCACTAGCAAAAGCCAATGGTAGGGTTTAACTGGTTTATGGGTACCCAAACCTCCCCTCTATATGTCCCGTTTCCCTATAGTTTAGTAAACATACGAATAAGACACGATACAGGTAGACTACTAACTCCATGACCACAATCTTGAAAGGAGAGAATATGACAATACGTAATTTTGAAAGATGGGTCAAGGTGTGCTCGCCGCTAATCTGTCGGCTAGCTAAAGGAGCCTAGTCTTTTGGTAAAACACTGTCGCACTACGGAAGAAAAATCAAACTCAAAACTTTCCGCAGGATTTGGTCAAGAATCATATATTTCAGTAGACATCGACAGTATCAGTGAGAGGCCAGTGTGTATGTAAAATTTTCAGGTCACTAGATCCCAAAGCCAATTTAACGGATACAAGCAGAGCATCCCGCCAACATCCCCCGTCACGCAAAGAACGCAAGTCACGTCCCAGCTTTTCTGGGTTTTTAATCAGTTTCTGGCATTTTTAACAACATTATCGTAAAAACAAGGACCAGAAATGCTCTTAATAATAAGCTGTTTGCGGGTAACGCCATATTTAGATATAAAATATTCATATCTGTTATAAAACTTCTTAAAGTATTCAGCAACTTATGAAATCTGTAAAAGCCTGGCTGTGACAGTAAGGCCACTTTCATTAAAATCGTCAAGAGTAGAACAAACCCGTGCGAATCGTACTAGCCGAGAAATGTACACCCCGTGTGATGGAGCTTGAGGGATTTCGTCTTCAAGAAAAGGGAAATTAGTTATAGCGACGCCAAAATCATCCCCTTTATCATACATTTTAGCCCCCAATCTACCAGCGTCAACAGTGATAGTAAGATCCAGATAAGGGCAGTATTTGGAATCACTGTTAGCTTTATCCAATCTCAGTTCCTGTGGGAAAATAATGTCTACACAATCCAAAAACTGGGGATTGTCAACAGTAAAGATACCTGCTGTTATCATTGAAAACAGAAATAAGATTATCACTGTTCTGTATGGTTCCGATTTCCCAAATATTTCAATCTGATGCCATCCCCCAACACATTTGAACGTTTGTTGGGTCCTTCCCTTTTTGTTATTAAAACATCCTCCAGGTTGAAATGTGAATAAAAATGTATTTCTTCAGAACAGTAATTCTGCATCGTTCAATCCTGTGTGGTCAAGTATAAAATGTAATTTGGTTATTTTTCATTTTGTTGTTAATACTTTTGAACACATTGTTTTAAGTGCATTAAACATTAAGAACTCTGAGGTTAAATTCTTCATATGAATAAAGTATTGCAAAAGATGAGGACAGACGTATATTTTTAAATGAATACCGCAGCAAGAACCAAAAATCTTAAATCCAGAATACATGACACTACAAGAATACAAAACACAAATAGAACTCGAATGACGAAGACAGAGCACAACGGAACGCCACAAAACCTTAAGCACCAACATTGCGAACCATGAAAACAAAAATGTCATCAGGTGCCCGGGAAGAGCATGACTGTTTTCGTTTTTGAAAGCTTATGTATATGCAGAAGAGACACGTTTCTTTCCATATAAATGGATGACATCGTAACGAGTAGAGAAATTAGAAGCTACAGAACTTCCTCAAGATGCTTTCTTCGGTCATTAAAACAGCAATATTACACAAAAAGAAGACGAGTGGTATCAGAAAGAATAGGCTCTGAGGTTCTTCGTATGAATAAAGTATTGCAAAAGATGAGAATAAACGTAAATTTCTAAATGAATACCGCAGCAAGAACCAAAAATCTTAAATCCAGAATACATGACAATGCAAGGATAAAAATCATAATGAAATAACCCCTTTTTTCCAAATATTTCAATCCGATGTCATCCTCAAACTCATTTTAACGTTTGCTTGGTCCTTCCCTTTTTGTAATTAAAACATCCCACAGGTTGAAATGTGAATAAAAATGTATTTCTTCAGAACGACGATTCTGCATCGTTCAATCTGTGTGTTAAAATACAAATATCATTTGGTTATAATTTTTTTTTGTAAAAATAGTTTAGAACACATTGTTTAAAATTCATTAAACATTAAGAAATCTGAGGTTAAAGTTCTTCATATGAATAAACTATTGCAAAAGATGAGGATAAACGTAAATTTCTAAATGAATACCGCAGCAAGAACCAAAAATCTTAAATCCAGAACACATGACAAAAGAATAAACAACACACAAAAACCAAAGCACCAACAGTGTGAACCCTAAAAAAGCAAGAGTGTTATCAGGCGCTCCGGCAGGGTGTGACTGTATCAAATGTGACATCCGTTTTTCAAAGTTTATGGATGTACAGTAGGGACAGGTTTCTTTCCGTATAAATGGATGACATTAGAAAATAGATGCTACAGAACTTCCTCAAGATGCTTTCTTCAGCCATTTTCAAAAAAGAAATATTACACAAAAAGAAGACGAGTGGTATAAGAAAGTATGGGCAGATTAACAGGTCGTGAATGAATGGATATGGAATGCACATGAGACAAAGTCTATACAAAAACATGGTTAAAACAAACAAAGGAACAACAACAGATGTCCACCATGAAAGATTTCCTGGTATGATGTAATAATAAAGACGCACGGATTAAAAAGTGACGTCATTATAACATTTTTAGGCCAGAAATCATTTCTACACAAACCAAATAAATTTCCTGCCATTTTTCATTTCATTTGGTGCAATGGTAATTTACCCGTCATATTTTGGATATCTTGAAGAGCAGAAACAATTTACCATATGGTTGGTAACCTTCCTGTCGAAGAAAGTTCATTTCGTTTGGAGCAATTTTATTGTTTACTAAACAACACAGGATTTTTAGTTCTTGTTACGTTATTCATTTAGAAATATACGTTTATCCTCATCTTTTGCAATATTTTATTCAAATGAAGAATTTAACATCCGACTTCTTAATGTTTAATGCATTTAAAACAATATGTTCAAAAGTATTAAAATAACCAAATGACATTTTAGGATTGAACGATGCAGAATTACTGTTCTGAAGAAATACATTTTTATTCACATTTCAACCTGGAGGATGTTTTAATAACAAAAAGGGAAGGGCCCAACAAACGTTCAAATGTGTTTGGGGATGGAATCAGATTGAAATATATGGGAAATCGGGTTTATGTCATAAAGACATTGGCTTTTTTGTCTAGATTGATTGATTTGTTCGAGATTTAAAGTTCACTGAGCAATATTTCAGTAAATATNACGGTTGCTTCGGTATTTTGTAATTCAGTGATATCAGGATAAGCACGCATTAATCAATCCAAAATTATATTAACAGAAAGAATGCAGGTGAAAGGGACGAAAAGTTTGATTGCAGCTGGAGTTGTCAAAGCTGAAAGTCCATGAGACAAAAAGACAAATTAGGTTGAAACCATTGGCAATTTGTCGACTTATGGTCCTGACTTGGTACAGGTATTTCAAAAGAAATGGGGGTTAAACCGGTTTTATGGCTAGCCAAACCCCCCAATGTCCGGTATCATCAACAGCAATTGCCATTGAAAGATCGTAAACAATTTAAAGAAATTATCATCCCAGTATTATGTAAAGAAAGAATCTTGAAACTTCAATTTTTTCCACAAGGGACTGATATCTATAAAAGAACTTTTTAAATGGTCGTATGAGACGCAATTTTTGAACCCTTGGTTAATAAGGCGGTCACGGATATAACTATGTTTAATGAGAAAGTCTGTATAATTTGTGCCACCTCCGCGTAACGTATCAGCTGTAAAATTTACACACCGTAAGCAGAAGCTGGACTAGTACTTTCAATGTTAAGGGAAAAAAAGAAATGGGTGTGGGGGAGGGGACTGAAAATTTAGCTTTCTATACCTTTGGTTCACAACCATAATGTAGCTGATGCTTTATTTACAAAAAGGAAAGAGTAGGGCCAGAAAATTTATTCCAATAAGTTGGATTGGCCAATCGCAGCAAGTTTTGATTGCCCCTTTGAAAAATTGGGAAACGATTGAGGGTCAGGAAAATAATAAAATTAAAGGTAGATTGGACTTCAGAAAAAATTAGAAATGGGTCAGGACAGGAAATTAATAGGAATAAAGGTAAATTGGACAACCGGGGCAAGGACTTTTGATTGCCGTTGAAAAATAAGGGATAAATGGGAAGAGACAAGAAATTAAGCTTTCTATACGTCCTTAATGACCGAGAGGTAGGAAATGTTACTTTCTATACCTTTCTTTCATAACCGTTAAAGTAGAGTGTTTTATTAATAAAAACTGTGATAATAGATATGGAAATTAATAGAAATACGGATTGATTGTAAAACAAGGGAAATGAGTTTTGATTGTAACTGGAAAAAGTGAGAAATGGGTAGGGACTGGTGATAAATTAGAATAAAGGTAGATTGGACAACCGGGGCAAGGACTTTTGATTGCCATTGAAAAATAAGGGAGAAATGGATAGGGACAGGAAATTTTTAGATTTATATTGCGTCAAACTTGGTCACAATAGTCCTTGGGAGGTCCCGTTTAAAAATTGTGTCCGCCAAGTCCGCACTTCATCCAAGATGGCAGCCAGCGGGGAACTTTGTCGAAAATTGGATAATATTGCAAAAATCTTCTCTGAAAATACTGGGCCAATTGGAACCAAACTTAGTCACAATGGTCCTTAGGTGGCTCCTTTAAAAAATGTGTTCGGCAAGTCCACATCATATCCAAGATGGCCACCTGTGGGGAACGTGGTTTTAACATTGGACCCTATAGGGAAACATATACAAAGATCTTCTCTGAAAGTACATTGCCAATTGGAATCATACTTGATCACAATGGTCCTTACTTGGTCCCCTTCATGAAATGTTTCCGGCATGTCTACATAGCATCCAAGATGGCATTCAGCGGGGAACATGGGAAATCATTCAAAGATCTCCTCTGAAAATACAAGGCCAATTGGAACCAAAGTGAGGCACAATGATCCTTAGATGGTCTTCTTCAAGAAAGGTGACAGTCGGTCTATGTCCCATCAAAAATAGCTGCCAATGGGGAACATAGTTTAATTTGGGATCATATAACATTTAAAAATGTTGTCCAATCTGCCTTTACTCCTATTAATTTCCTTTCCTGACCAATTTCTTACTTTTTCCAGCGACAATCGATGCCCCCAAGTCCAATCCACCTTTATATATATACTTTTATTATTTTCCTGATCCTGAACTGTTTCCCAAGTTTTCCAGGGGCAATCAAAACTTTCTGCGATTAGCCAATCCAATTTTATCGGAATAATTCTGTCTGTACCACTTCCCTTTCGTAAATAAAACACCAGCTACTAGTATATTGTGGTCGTGAAACAAAAGTATAGAAAGCTAAATTTCCTGCCTCTCCCCCATACCCGTTTCTCCTTTTTATATACGGCAATCGAACCTCGTCGTCCCTTCCTCCTGTATTTCTTTCAGCTTATAGAATTTTGAATTGATTAATGTGTTCTTGTCCTGATATTACTAGAATATTGCTCAGTGGACTTTAAAAATCTTGAACAAATCAATCAATCCAGACCAAACAAAGAGTCAATGTCTTTATGACATAAACCCAAATATTTCAATCCGACCCCATCCTCCCAAACTCATTTACACGTTTGTTTACCCCTTCTCATTTTGTTATTGAAACATCCTCCAGTAAATGTTAATAAAATGTATTTCTTCAGAAAAACGATTCTGCATCGTTCAATCCTGTTTGTCAAATATAAAATGTCATTTGGTTATTTTTTTTTATTTTATTTTTTTATTTTTTGGTAAAAATACATTTGAACACATTGTTTTAAATTCATTAACCATTAAGAAATTTGAGGTTAAATTCATCATGTGAATAAAGTATTGCAAAAGTTAAGGATAAAAGTAAATTTTTAAATCAAAACCGCAGCAAGAAATAAAAATCTTAAATCCAGAATACATTGCAATACAAGGATAAAAACCACAAAGAACTCAAATGACGAAGACGAAACAAACAGAACACAAAACAAACGCCACAAAAACCAATGCACCATCAGTGTGAACCCTTTAAACTAGAGTCCCATCAGGTGCCCCAGAAAGGCATAGTTGTTTCACATGTCACATTTGTTTTTAGACTTCTGGATGTACAGGTTCTTTTCCATATAAATGGATGACGTCGTCACGAGTAGGGAAATTAGAAGCTGCAAAACTTCCTCAAGACGCTTCTTCAGTCATTCAAAAAAAGCAGTATTACACAAAAAGAAGACAAGTGGTGCCTGAAAGTATAGGAAGATTAACAGATGGTGAATGAATGGATATGGAGTAAATGCACATGACTGTGAGACAAAGTATCTACAAGAACAAGGTGAAAACAAGCAAAGGAACACCAGCAGATGTCCACCATGAAAGATGTTTTGGTATGATGTAATAATAAAGACGAACGGATTAAGAAGTGACGTCATTTTGATATGTTTTAGACCAGAAATCATTTCTGCACAAACCAGATAACTTTCCTCTCAAATTTCATTCTATTAGGTGCAATTTTAATTATCCGTCATATTTCGGACATCTTGAAGACCAAATCAATAACCACATGGTTGGTAACCTTCCTGTCAAAGGGGGTTCATTTCATTTGGAGCGATTTTTATTTTTTTCCATATTTTTTTTGTTTCCATGGAAACGATTGTCATTTTTACATTTGAAAAAAAAAATCATTCACTCTGTTGTTAAGTCCACCTTCATTTCTACTTACGTTCCTGTCCCTACTCTTTTCTTGTAGTGATGTTTTTGTCCGTATTCATTTCTGTTAATTTTCTTGTCCATACTTATTTCTGTTTATTTTCTTGTTCCTACTTATTTCTGTTAATATCTTACCCCTTATCATTTATGTCAATTTTCTGGTCCTGCCCTAACCATTTATGTCAATTACCTTGTCCCTATCAATTTCTCACTTTATCCAGTGGTAATTGTCAATTTTCTGGTCCTGTCCTAACCATTTATGTCAATTACCTTGTCCCTATCCATTTCTCACTTTATCCAATGGTAATTGTCAATTTTCTGGTCCTGTCCTAACGATTTATGTCAATTACCTTGTCCCTATCCATTTCTCACTTGATCCAGTGGTAATTGAAACATATTGACCGCAATATGAATCTATAAATTTCCTGTCCCTATCCATTTCTCCCTTATTTTTCAATGGCAATCAAAAGTCCTTGCCCCGGTTGTCCAATCTATCTTTATTC
>MJUU01015378.1:16290-29327 GCA_002080025.1 Modiolus philippinarum | reverse complement strand
ACGGGTGGGGCCACAATGACCAAAACTAAGCCAAGCCTTCCTTTTGTACCAAAGAACATTATGTTAAAATTTCATAAGGATTGATCAACTGGAACTAAAGTTATTGACCAAAAACTAAAGTGTCTACAGACAACGACGACGACAACGACAACGCCAACGACGACGACGACGACAACGACGACGACAGCACCATACCAATATGCGACCGCAAAAATTTTTGCGGTCGTATAATAATAAAGATTCTACAGTCAAATATGTGAAAACACCTTATTTAACCCTTTTTTGGCCCCTAATTCTGAAATGGGTGGGGCAAAAACCTAAAGGAAAAAAACGTTTCTCAAGAATGTTCTAAGAAACATTATACTAAGATTTGAAAACAATCCATCCACTAGAACCAAAGTTATGCTGTCCACAGACACGAAAATACCTAATTTTACCCCTTTTTGGCCCCTTTTTTGCCTCTTTTTCAAAAACGGGTTGAGCAGGGAACGCGAAATTAGAACCCGGGCTTAAGCTTGTGCCAACAAACATCATACTAAAATTTGATAACAATCCGTTCACTAGAACTAAAGTTATGCTGTCCACAGACGCCGACGCCGACGCCGACGCCAGCGCCATACCATAATACGACCGCAAAATTTTTGCGGTCTTTTAAAAAGGGAGCTTCCTTTAGTCAAGCTGAACTTTGGGTGAAAAAATCATAAAAATCGGTGAAAACATTCTTGAGTTATCGTACGACATAGAAAACGCTGACGGACAGACAGACGGACAGACAGAGGGACAGACGGACGGACAGACTGATTAATATAGGGTGCCGCCATTTCATGGCGGGGCCCTAATAATACATTATTGTAATTGTAATGTTAAAAATTTTTAAATGTGATAGAGGGACAGACGGACGGACAGACTGATTAATATAGGGCGCCGCCATTTCATGGCGGGGCCCTAATAATACATTATTGTAATTGTAATGTTAAAAATTTTTAAATGTGATATAATGTCTATAACTATCATAATTCCAGAAAGCTCTCTTCATAGGGAAGTCACATACCAACTATAAACACCCCATCACAAAACAACTTACTGCTAAAAACAAGTTTCAAGTTTTTAAAAAAATTGCTATCAGGGAAAGGTCAAGGTCAAAATGTCTAACAATATGGTCCCACCAGAATGCTACCATCATAACAAAGTCACAAACCAAATATGAACATCCTACCACTAAATGTCTACCTTCTAGAAGCAAAGTTTAAAGTTTTTTAAAATTGCCCTCAAGGCAATGTCAAGGTAATAATGTCTACAAATATGGTACCAACAGAAAGCTCTCACCGTAATTAAGTAACATACCAAATATGAACGCCCTACCGAAAGCCTACCTTCTAGAGACAATTTTTTTTTAATTTGCTTTCAGGGCAATGTCAAGGTCAAAATGTCTACAAATATGGTACTGCTAGAAAGCTCTCATTATAAGGAAGTTCATAACATATATGAACACCCTACCAATAAAAGCCAACCTTCTAGAGGCAAGGTTAAAGTTTTTTTTTTTAAATTGCCCTAAGGGCAAGGTCAATGCCAAAATGTCTGCAAGTATGGTACCACAAGAAAGCTCTCATTACAAGAAAGTGACATAACAGATATCCTAGCACTTAAGGTCTTCATTCCACAAGCAAGGTTAAAGTTTTTGCTGACGATGCTGATGCCAATGACACTGACACCCGGGGTATGACAATAGCTCTCCGGACATTTGTTCCCGGGAGCTAAAAAGGACGAAGCATGTGGATTTTACACAAATTTAAAGTTCAGGGACAAATTTTAATGAAATTCTTTGTTATTTTATGGACAAAGGATTATAAAATTTTGATGGAAATGAGGATTTTAGTCAGGAAACCTTCACGAAAGAGAATCGTATTGTTGAAATGTTTACTTCGTGGATGATTTCTCTTTTTTAGAAAATTTCTTTTGGAATTTTAAACGGGAATACAAATTTTTCCGAAATCAGAAAAAAAGTTTCAACTCCAAAGTAGAGAATGTGTCTGTAAGACATAGATGCCCCCCCCCCCACAACATTTATCGCCAAGGATAACCTCATATTAAAATGTAGGTCAAAGCCACTGAACTGTCATTAATTTGGGCAGTACTCATCAAGGCAATTAATTTGATCAAATATCATTGTCATATAATGTGTAGTTGTTGAGAAATGGACTTCATTGAAGATCTTATGGTGGCTTTGAGTTGTTATTACTCCCCTTGGGTTGTTGTCTCTTTGACACATTCCCTGTTTCCCTTCTTTTTTCTATTAAACTCAAAACTTAACCAAAGTCACTAAAGAGTAAAATGTAGGTCAAAGCCACCTTATTGTCAATGATTTGGGTAGTACTCATCAAGGCAATTAATTTAATGAAATATCTTTGTCCTATAACGTGTAGTTGTTAAGAAATGGACTTAACTGCAAAACTTAACCAAAGTAACTGAAGCGTAAAATATAGGTCAAAGCCACCTAATTGTCAATGATTTGGGTAGTACTCATCAAGGCAATTAATTTAAGGAAATATCATTGTCCTATAATGTATAGTTGTTGAGAAATGGACTTAAACATAAAACTAAACCAAAGTCACTCAAGCATGAAATATAGGTCAGAGAGTCAAACTACCTAGTGAACTATGTAGTTCTATCAAAGATCTACCGACTGACCTATTATCATTGTTCTACTTCTTTCAGTTTCTGAGAAATGGACTTTAACGCAAAACTTAACCGGACGTACTGAAGGACAGACAAGGGTAACACTATATGCCCCTTCCACATTCATGGGTGGGGCATAAAATTAAATTTTCATAGTTGCCAACTCACATGATATTCGCTTGTGACACACAATTTTCAAAGGTTTACATACATAAATTTTGTCACATGGCATTTCCATGCTTTTTAGAACTTCACACATCATCATACGCTTTTTGGTTGTTTATATTTTTGGTTATTAGTGATATCGCGGTTTTCGTGTTTCTCTGGACTTTTCTACATGCATTGTTTGTGTTTTTGGTTATTAGCGCTATCTTTTCCTGTGAATTCTCTGGGCTTTTCATGACCTTACGGTAAATTGCAAAACTTCGATTCGGGCAAACAACTAATTTGAATCGATTCAATATGTTGGTTGGTTATGTGGACTTAATACAGAAGTGCAGAGAGAAAACAATATTTTTGTACCAGATCAGTGATACCAAAATAAAAGTTGGGAGTCCGGGTTGAATGGTTTAAAAGTAAAAGAAAATTGGGGAGTCAAGTCAAGGGCCTTTGCCTTTGGCTTTGCAGTTTACACATATCTGATCATTTACAGAAAGTCACCATGTCAGATATACAAAAGCTCCTCATTTGAAACTCTCAATCATCAGTCAAAGTCCATTTCTTCCTTGCCTGAGCACAAAAAAAAATTGTTGAATGATGGGGTCATCAAGAACCAGGCTGAGAACTTATTGCTAACTTTTTGCCTTACTGTCCTGTAAATTCAAAACTTGTAATTGTTTTGAACATGTGCCTAGTCAGGTTGTTCTAAAATCAGCAAAACAGGAAAATGTTGAATACAATAGGAGTTTGTCATAGTAAATTGGTTTTCATATAAATTTTGTACAAAAATCCGAAATTATGTGATGCGTTTTCACACGCTTTTTGGTATATCATGTCATGTCATGACATGATTTTTCTTTGTCAGAGTTTGACAACTATGAATTTTTGGTAGATATCTAAGTGTAGCACCCATCAATGAGTTCACTCTGTCAGGGAAGCCGTCGTCTCAGAGTTACTTCCGCCTGGGACACTATCGGTGAAAGGGTTAATAAGGATGTGTGTGGGTAGGCGGTCAGTTAAAAAATCCACCCACACCTAACTAATTTTTCTCTTTCATTTTTCTTAATCCACATCCCACATTCACAGTTTTCCTTCCTACCACTTGCATCCAAACATCAATTTTAATCAAATAATTCTCATGTTCATAAGTTGAAGTTATAACTAGAAGTGTGTTTTTGATATAAAAACGAATGTCTCCTGGACCCCCGACCCCCACCCCCAGTATGTAATGTTCTTAGGGTGATAAAACACAAGTAAGTTTTATGTTACCACCATGTGACCGATCATTCCAGCTAGACGATATGTACAACTAAGCATGATGGTCAACAATCCTGTGAGGTTAAGTTAAAATCCTTTGAGAGATGTGGGAGAATAAGCGTCCACAAACTTAATTAAGGAAAATTCCAAGTAAAAGGGGGCATAATTCCCACTAAGTTGGCCTATAAATCTGTCAAAACAATATGCACAACTATAAAGCATGATGGTCAACAATCCTGTGAAATTTGGTTGAAATCAGATGAAAGATGTGGGAGAATTGGCATCCACAAACTTAATTTTGCAAAATTTTTAGGTCAAAAAGGGGCATAACTCCCACAAAAATAAGCCGATTACTCCAGAGAGAGGATAAGCAAAACTAGGCATGATGGTCAACAATCCTGTGAAGTTTGGTTGAAATCCGATGAAAGATGTATGAGAATTGGTGTCCACAAACTTTGTGACAGACGGACGGACGTATGGATGACAGACTGAATAGACAAATACAATAAGTCTCCCCCTTGAGAGGGGAAGACATAGTTATCATACAAAAGGGATTTATTCAGTCTTTTAAAAATTTGGTTATTTATTTACAGTTTTGATACATTTTAAATGAATCTGGCAGAAAAATTCTATCTGTATCTTGAAACTTTTGGAAAATTTACATAAATACAAATTAATTCCTGTTTAGAGTGGGCCTAATATCTGGCATAGCAATTTTATAGATCAACCTCTGCAATTTTTTCGATCACTTTTTTTTTACAAAATGGTGTATATAAGCTTCAATCAATGTTCATGTAGCAAATCGGGACATATTTTTACTGAAAAAAGTGACTTCACAAAGAAACATCATAATCTGCAGACATATATATTTTGAAATGTTTACCAATAATTTGTTGTGATTACACTGTTTGAATGTCTTGGGGCATCAATCATCAATTTCACAGTCAAACATGCAGTTTACAGGCAACTAATATGTAGCTGAACCTGTAAATGGATATTTTTAACATCATATCAAGCCTGCTGCCCCCCCAGACATTCAAATAATTTACTATTAATGCACTTCTAATGCAATCAAATAATTCAGTGTCTTATTAGTGGACAAGGAACCAGACTTGACATGGAACATACTTTGTCTGAGGCATGTAGATAGTGGAATTGATGGTCAGTTTTGACCAATCAAATGATCTGTTATATAAATGTTGCATTAGAATGCATGACCACCTGTGATGTAAACTACAGAGGCAGACTATAACTAAAAGTAATGTGTAATACAGGTTGCTACTGACAAAACATGAAGTTGCATGTGTTGTTTTGCAAAGCATACCTCTCTTGTACCAAATTTTTAAAGTCCTGTTAAACATGAATTTGATGTCATAGAACAACGTAAATGCTTACCTCACACATCTCATTACAGGAAAGCAGTATAGCAAATTTCAAATGAATCCCTTCAGGCAGAGTGGAGAATTTGTGACAAAAATATGACAGATGGAAAAGGGTATTCCAATTTACCCCTCACTCAGAGTAGGGGTATAACCTATATATTTCAGACTACCGAAAACTCACCTGTTTTTAATCTGGACAGTAAATCAGGAATCACGCAGGATTCTAGTACTTGTGTGTTTGTCTTTGCAACAGTTTCCAATGGCTCCAAACATGATTTCCTGCAAAAATTTCATCAATATTAAAATAGATGTCAGCCAATAAAAATAAAAGATTATCAGGCAAAATAAAATAATATGTCTGGTTCTCAGACAATACAGCCTCATCTGTAACAGAAGAGGGTGAGTAATTTTTCTTTCTAGTTGTCAAGATATCATTGCTGCATCATATTCTGGGTCCTAAATCTTCATTTCTTCTACATGTTATCCTTTTTTGATAACAGTAAACAATAAAAACATTTGGTTGATTTAACAATTACAAGATGGTATGTTTTTGAAAATTAATTGAGTCATACCATTGACAATTTAATTGCCATATTGAACAAAATTCATAAAGGTTCCCCAGAACCTAATGTCTCGCCCGCTCAGTACACTGTCATAATTTGGCCTAAATTTAGATGTAGTTGCTGGTAGAATTTCAAGAAATAACTGGTCTCTGAAACTTTCATACCCAAATTGGAATTAAATATTTTTGTACAATGACTATTATCAATGAAATGTATTAAAAATATATGGTTGCTAAGATGAATTTAAAAAAATAACTGGTCTTTCAGTTTCATGAAATTTACTGCAATCCAGGATTTTGGAAATTTCTCTATTGAAAATAATTATTCATACTGTAAGGAGTTGAAAAAGATACGGTCGCTAGGTTATTACTCCAAAAAATAATAGGTCTTTGAGAGTTTCAGGAAATTTACCAAAATAAGAGTCAATGCTTTTTGCGATCTGACTTTTGAAAATCATCATTATAACTATAAGGAATTGAAAAAGTTATGGTTGCTAGGCATAATTCAAAAAAATAACTGGTCTTTGAGAGTTCCAGGAATGTAAACCAAAATTGAAATCAAAAACTTCTGCAATTCTTTTATTAAAAATGTTTGTTTGATTCTAATCTATTAAAAAAAGCTTTATTGCTAAGAAGGTTTTCTAAAAATAGCTAGTCTTGGAGAGTTTCAGGAAATTTACCAAAGTTAGAACCATGTTATTTAATTCTTTAGTGTTTAAAACAATGTTTGATACTAAAACATTGTTAAAATTTGTAATTGGATGCAAAATATTCAAAAATTATTGGTCTTTGACATTTTCAGGAAATTTACCAAAGTTGGAACCGGAATCAAAATTCCAACAGCCTGTTACACATCTGTGCATTTTATGCAGAAATGTCAATGTTAATGTAATTCTATTGAGAATCAAAGACTCTATTCTAAAGTTCTTAACAACTAACATTGAAATGTTTTGCAAAAAACTAAGTCCAAATTTGGAAAAAATTCAGAAAAAAAATAGACAAAAATTCCTATTTTTTCAGCTTGAGGTAATTTTCTAACCATCATCTAACTTTTGACCACTTTTTGTGAAATTCTAATATGATTTAATAATTTCATTTGACTTCTAAAAAACTTTAACCACAGGGTTAAAATATATTTCTTGCGCAAAAAAAAACTAAGTCTAATTACAGAAAAAAATAAAGAAAGACTTTTTAAAAAATTTGAAAATTTTTAGCTAGGGGTAATTTTCAGACCATTTTCTTGCTTCTATCCAAATCTCAAATGATTCAATAAAGATTTGATGAAGATATTGATGTTTAGAAAACTTTAACCACAGGGTTAAAATAAATGTTGACGACGCCGACACAACGACTGTATTTTGGATCGCTATGTCTCGCTTTCTGGTCTTCATAAATATCACTATTTTGTTTGTACTTAAATTATGGGCTACACCGAGCACAGCATGATACCATCACAGTATGTCAACAACTGAAATTTGAACAAGTGTAATTCAAACTGAATGTGAACACAATAAGGAGCTTGACACAGTAATTAGCTGGACACAAACTGGGGACAAAAAAATTAGCTCCTTTGTTCCTTTGAAGCTTGGAAGTATTAAGAGTTAACCAAATTTGTTGATGTACTACTGAAACTTACATCAAAAGAAATCAAAAGAAAAAAAACCAATCAAAATTCGAAAAAAATAAAGATTTAACATACATGTACTTTGAAAAATTGTGATTTTGGCCCCTGTGACCCCTAAAAGCTCGGAAACGGAAAAAGCTATGACAAATCTGTTGACATACAATCAAAGCTTATAACAAGAAGAATCCAAAGAAAAAAATCGTATTTAAATCTGATGAAAAATGGAAATTTCAGGTAATCTGCACATTTGCAATTTTGGCCCCTCATAGCTCAGAAAAAAAACAAATTGTCAAAAATATTATGGTTAAGTGCTATATTAAATTATCCTAAGGAATCCATTGAAAGAAACTGTATCAACATCAGACTAAATAAAAAAAATCATTTTTTGAAATTCGTCACTTTTGGACCCCATTTATCTTATGAATGGTACATGCGACGTGAAATCCGTTGACATACTACTGACTGGAAATTTCCTGGGGTCACTGAAAGAAACCCCATTAGTAAAAATTTTACAGCTAAATACATGAAAACAACCAATTTTCCCCTTTTTTGCCCCTTTTCTAAAAACAAGAGGGGCAACAATGACCAAAACCAATCCCAACCTTCCTTTTATGCCAAGAAACATTGTGGTAATATTTTATAAGGATTGATCAACTTTAACTTGAGTTATTGACCAAAAACAAAAGTGTCTACAGACAAAGACCGTGACGACTACAACAACAACAGCACCATACCATTACATGACCTCAAAATTTTTGAGGTTGAGAAAAATATGTCAATGAAATGTAAACAAACAAAGGATCTTTGAGCCCCCACTCACTAGAAATGCCCCCACTCTCAACTTCAGCTTTTAGTGGCCTGCACAGCTTTGAAAATGCATCTTACGATATAGCAAAGATATTACCATATTTTTTAGACTAAATGTCAATGGGGACGATTTGCTCTTTTTGGGACAAAAATTTGTTTCTGTTCTTAGATAGGTCGTTTGGTGCATAGGTCAAAGGACAACCGACGGTCACCAAGCGTAAGCATTTTTCCATTGTTAATAATAATTTTCCTTCTTTACTTATTGTAATGAAAATATAAAATTCTTGATGTTTATTGTTTTATTACTGTATGGCTTTGTACTTGTTTAATTTTGTTGTCATTGTGTGATTAAATTTATTGTAACAAGTGGTCATAAACAGGTGTCAATTTGTGCAATCCAGCTAAGTTGTCAAAACAATACCCAAGCCTGGAACTGATCTTCCTCAATTATATCTAATTAATTGTTTGAAGTCTTTACCTGACCCATCTCGGGCGTCCAATTGTCGTATCTAGTTTGCTGACAATGAACTGTTTGATTGCAATTGAAGTCCCATTTAACAATATAACGACATTTTAGTTACAAAATTAATAAACAGCTAATGCAATTTCATCAATTGTGTTGGCATCCACGACTATGAAAGTAAAATTTAATTTCGTTTGCTATGTCCCACGCTGCCATTTTGATAATTACTTACTATGCATGTGTCATATTACAGGTAAAAAAGAAGGCGGTAAATATGAAACAAGATCAATATTCACCTAATAAATGTAATAACTAAAATGAACTATGAAATTCAATCATATCTGTCCAAACTGTTTATAAACCCTGAAACAATTTTTTAATATTGAACCAAAGATTGATAATCCCGGATTTATATCATGTGTTACCAGTTACAATTCCATTATTAACATATAAACCCAAACTTCCCATTTAAAATATAGGTCAATAAAAAAGACAAAATACTTGAAAAATATCTTTAATAACACTGTTTTAATAATATAAAAACAAAATAAAACACCAGGTTAGTATCTTCAACCTACGAATGGCACCTACAACAAAAAAAATTGTCAACCATATATTTCTCACTCACATTGACATTTCTGGTGCATTTGCATTTTACACGGACATCAGATTTTTTCATTAAGCCTTAGATAGGTCGACTTTGTTGGATAGGTCATGGGCAGGACTTTTCAGAAAAAATATCAACCTTTAGCCCAAAAAATACGGTAATGTTTGTGATGAAATGCACAGATATATATGTATAATGCATGTAATGGAATGTATCATTTACAAATGTAGAGAAAACTTGAACTTTTCACAAGGGTTCCAATGAAAATACTCTGTTGAAATAAAATTCACCCTTTTCTAGCTCTTTGACATTTTACACAAAAATCACAAGTGTTAGGGGAATTTCATTACCACACTTTGAAAACAACTTTTCAAGAGGCCGACTCCGACCTGCCGTTGGGTGTGGGGTTTCCTCATCATTCATTGAAGATCTTATGGTGGCTTCGAGTTGTTATTACTCCCCTTTGGGTCGTTGTCTCTTTGACGCATTCCCCGTTTCCCTTCTTTTTTTCTACAATGAAAAAAAAGTGTCTCTCCAACAGCTTGATTTCACAATATCTACACTTTAAATTATTTCTTTGAAAAAAATCTAAGCAGAAGGAACCAACAAAAGTCAAGTCATATTATCTTCCCTTCCTGGTTTCCAACAATAATTATATTCCTTCATGCACATCTACATATAGTGTCCTTCCTTTGTGTAATGTTTCATCAAAATCCTTCAAGTGGTTTAAGAGGAGTTGCGCTTACAAGGTAACCCATACCTAGGGAATCAACGAAAAGTCAGTCAAATTATCTCCCCTTCCTGGTTTCAGACAATAATTATATTCCTTCATGCACATCTACATATAGTGTCCTTCCTTTGTGTAAAGTTTCATCAAATCCTTCAAATGATTTAAGAGGAGTTGCGTTTACGAGGTAACCCATTCATAGGGAATCAACGAAAAGTCAAAGTCAAATTATCTCCCCTTCCTGGTTTCGGACAATAATTATATTCCTTCATGCATATCTACATATAGTGTCCTTCCTTCGTGTAAAGTTTCATCAAAATCCTTCCAGTGGTTTAAGAGGAGTTGCGCTTACAAGAAGTGTAAACAGACGGACAGACGGACAGACAGACAGGGTGATTCCTATATACCCCCCCTCCCAAACTTTGTTTGCGGGGGTATAATTATTCTGTAATGCTTAAGATGTCAATTGTTGACAGACTCTGTAGACAGGAAAGTGGTGTGACCAACTCTATAGACAAGAGGTGGTGTCCAAGTGTATCTTGGGATGTATTTAGCATTGTGGTATGACTATTAAAAGCATGTGACAAAGTTTCAAGTTTGTATCAAGTACCACTGCAGAGAAAAACTTGACAGAGGTAACTTTATGATGCAAATAGTGACAAAAATTGACAGACTCTGTAAACCTGAAGTAGTGTCCAAACAAATCTAAAAACGAATCATACAACATGGCGTGTCTATACAAAGCTTGTGACAAAATTTGAAGTTTGTATCATTTACCATTGCAGAAAGTTGTTACGGACGGAATGACTAAAAATTCACCAAGTCAGTGAACAGGAAGTAGTAACCCAACAGGTCTGCATCCCACAATATGGTATAACATGACAAAATTTTGAGTTTGAATCCTTTACCATTGCAGGGAAAAGCTTGAATTAAGTTGTGACTGACAAGGGTAAAACAGTGTACCCCTCATCCTTGGGAGCGAGGTATAATTATTCAGTAAGTCAGTTATGATTGTAATTTTACCTGACATCTTTATCCTCATCACTAAATACTTTATTTAGTACCAGTTCTGTGTACTTCTGTGTATAGGGAGTATTGACTTTAATCATCTCATTAACACCTGCCACACCTGTCAGTCTTATTGGAGAACTAGAATCTATTAATGCAGCTTGAATTAATGTTGATAATTCTTCTATGTAAGTCAAAAGAACTTTGTAACCTGGAAAAGAGAATCATTTGTCTCAATAAATAAAACTTATAAATAAAACTTGGTCATGAATAAGCTTATGAATTCAACTATTTCCTCATTACAGCAGAGTATTGGCTAGCAAATATATTTCTTTCATTAAAATTATTCATAAACAGCCACAGGTGACTGTGGCAAAAGGATACCCCCCCCAACCATTTTCTTTTTTTACGTATGTATCTATATGTTGCATTATTTCCCCCTTCCAAATACTCAAGAACAACCATATTACTTCATGCACAGCTCTAATTTATATACTGTAAGTAAGCAACTTTAATGGATGTTGTGGAGGGCATGTGCCAACAAGATACCTCCCAATTTTTCATTAAAAATTATATGTTGATTTATTATCTCCCTTCCAAATTTCAAACACCAACCATATTACATGTGCTTAATGCACATTTTCAAGTGGCATACTATAACTATGTAATATTTCATCAAAATCTAATGAGACTATTAGGAGCGCGTGCATTAACGAGGTATATGGATGGAAAAACAGATGGAAGTAATGATCAATGGATGGACAAACAGGCGCCAGATGCACAGAAGGATGTACAGGATGATTCCTTTATATTCGCAAAAAATTTGTTTGCTGGGGTATTTTTTTTTCATTGTGATCTTATGTCACAAGTTTTGTATACATTCATTCATTATAACACCTGGAAAATTGGCACTGTCTAAGAAGTGAAACCACAAAAACTTTGATAGGTTATATTAAATAGTCATGGTAACAATTGTTGAAACACCATAACCAATATTGTATGGAATGCCAAAAGGGTCAAAATTCTAACATTGCTACTCCGTTTTTTGAAACTGGGAAAATGTAACTTGTTAATTTGTAATTCATAATTTTAAATTTTAAAATTGTAATTCTTTTATTGCAACTGCAAAAATGTAATTACTTTATTGTAACTCTACAATTGTCAATCTGAAACTGTTAACTCTAAAACTTGTTACATTGCAACTTCGAACAGGTAAATGCGTAATTTGAAATGCGGAACGCGAGACTTGTAACTTGTAATTTGTAACTTTTGAAGTGTTATTGTGACAACAATTGCTTTATTGCACTTCTCAATATTTGTCAGTCTATGACGGGTAAACTCAAACTTTTTATTTTGCAATTATGTTGTTGCAACCGTACCGGAAAGTGTCAATTGACGATTTGAAATGCGAGACTCGAGATTTGTAACTTGAGACTTGTTACTTGAGAAATGTTATTATGACGACAGATGGCGTCTTATGTACGGAAGCCGTTTGGGGACATAAAAACAATAAAGGTTTTTTTAATTTGTTATCTCGAGAAAACAAAACACTGTTATATCGTAATAACAAATTAAGTAACTGATATCTCAAGAAAACAAACCACTGTCATATCATGATAACGGATTGTTCAACCGTTATCTCTAGAAAACAAAACACTGTTATATCGTGATAACACGGCCTAGATTAATCTACTGTTATCTCGAGAAAACAAAACACTGTAATATCGTGATAACGAATAAATTAACCGTTATCTCGAGAAAACAA
>MJUU01015378.1:0-15851 GCA_002080025.1 Modiolus philippinarum | reverse complement strand
AAAAAATTATTAATCTTCGATATTTTCAGGAAATTAACCCAAGTTGGAACGGGAATAAAAATTCCAACAGTCTGTTACATATCTACACACTGCTTGCTGCAATATTCATGAAATTCTGTTCAGACACAAACTTTCAATTCAACCTCTAAATAACTTTACAGTGGATTAACATTGAAATTTGGTAGCCAAAAACTACCGGTAAGTCAAAATGCACAAAAAGTATCGAAAAAAAATTACAATTTTTTCTTTCTGACCATCATCTAACTTCTGACCACTTATCATGAAATTCTAAAAAGATTTAATAACTTTATTCAACTTTCTAAAAAAACTTTAATCTGTGGGTTAAGTTTCATTTTTTTTTTGGTGCAAAAAAGTCCAAATATGGAAAAAATACAGAATAAACTGTGGACACAGGATATGTCTCGCCCACCCCTTGCATTGCTTAAATTTGCACATTGATTTTCTGCAGCAGCAATAAAAAAATATAATTCTTCATCTTTTTTAACAATTTCCTTAAAAAACAAGAGGCTCTCAAGAGCCTGTATCATTCACCTGGGTTCTATGCAGCACTATAATTCCAAATTGATGGTCCATCTTTGATGGTGTATGTACATAAAAATCAGAAACTTTTATAAAATTGAATTAAAATTGTTCAAGCAGTTTCAGAGAAGATTTTTGAATGCAGTTTCCAAACTTTAAGGGCCTATGTTAATCTACGTTCCCTGCTGGCAGCTATATAACATAAAACTTTGAAGAGGGTCACATAAGACTATCATATCAAAATTCTTCTGAAATTGTTCAAGCAGTTTCAGAGCAGATCTTTTTCGCATTTCCCGTTGGGTCCTATGTTAAACTAAGTTTTGCAACTGGTGGCCATGTCGGAAGACGGATCAGCACCAAAGTAACAAACTTGGTCAAAATCTCACAAGTTTCATTTATGCAATGTTTAAATTGAATCCATTCAGTGGTTTTCTATTATATCTTTGTATGCATTTCCCCTTAGGGTCAAATTCATTGCTGAAGGCTATATCGGATGATGGATCAGCACCGAAGAAACAACACTTGGTCAACTTCTCATAAGCATCATGTATGCAAAGTTTGGTTTTAATCTATTCAGCAGTTCTCTAGAAGAAGATCTTCGGTTAAATTAAGTTCACAGCTGGTGACACTTGGTCAGCACCTGACAGGCATCATTCATGCCATGTTTGATTTAAATCCATTCAGCAGTTCTCTAGAAGATTTCTATGCGCATTTCCCATAGGGTCCAATGCTGTTGGTCATATACAATGACGGATTGTCACCTAAGTAAAAATACTTAGTCAGCATCTCATAAGCATTATCAATGCCAAGTATGGGTTAAAGCAATTCAGTGGTTCTTAAAAAGAAGAAAGTTATGCTGTCCACAGACGCCGACGCCAGCGCCATACCATAATACGACCGCAAAATTTTTGCGGTCGTATAAAAATTATATGTTGATTTATTATCCCCCTTCCAAATTTCAAACAGCAACCATATTACATGTGCTTAATGCACATTTTCAAGCGGCATACTATAACTATGTAATATTTCATCAAAATCTAATGAGACTATTAGGAGGGCATGCATTAACGAGGTATATGGATAGAAAAACAGATGGAAGTAATGATCAATGGATGGACAAATAGGCGGACAGATGCACAGAAGGATGGACAAGATGATTCCTTTATATTCGCAAAAAATTTGTTTGCTGGGGTATTTTTTTTTTCATTGTGATCTTATGTCACAAGTTTTGTATACATTCATTCATTATAACACCTGGAAAATTGGCACTGTCTAAGAAGTAAAACCACAAAAACTTTGATAGGTTATATTAAATAGTCATGGTAACAATTGTTGAAACGCCATAACCAATATTGATGGTTTGTTATTTAGCAGTGGTAGCTACAATATTTGATCGTATCAGAATCATGCTAAAAATTCACATTTACGCAAGATGTGCAATATCATCCGTGATTTGAAAAAAAAATATTTACCAATATCTTGTGGACACAATATCAAAGTACATAACTTCTGGTTACACCACAAATATGATTTTTTTATGTAAAGCAACAGTTCACAGGAAATAGACCTTTTCACGATAACTGCGGTCCTGAATTTTGCACATGCGCTCACATGCCCTTGAGTGGGTAAAATGCAACGTCATAGTATACGTGACGTCTTGATTAATTGTCCTACGACGTCATTTTTGCGGGAACTGTTTTTATTTTCCACTCAAAATCGCAGGACCGCAGTTATCGTGAAAGGGTNTCTACCTTCTAGAGGCAAGGTTAAAGTTTTTCAAAAATTGCCCTCAGGGAAAGGTCAAGGACAAAATGTCTACAAATATGGTACCACTAGAAAGCTCTCATCATAAGGAAGTCACATACCAAACATGAAAATCCTACCACTAAAAGCCTACCTTCTAGAGGCAAGGTTAAAGTTTTTCAAAAATTGCCCTCAGGGAAAGGTCAAGGTCAAAATGTCTACAAATATGGTACTGCTAGAAAGCTCTCATCATAAGCAAGTCACATACCGAATATGAACACCCTACCACTAAAAGCCTGCCTTCTAGAGGCAAGGTTAAAGTTTTTTATATATTGCCCTAGGGGCAAGGTCAAGGTCAAAATGTCTACAAATATGGTACCACAAGAAAGCTCTCGTCACAAGGAAGCCACATACTAAATACCAACATCCCATCTCTTAACGTCTCCATTCCACAAGCCAGGTTAAAGTTTTGCTGACGCCGACGCCGGGGGTATGACAATAGCTCTCCGGACATTCGTCCCGGCGAGCTAAAAATGTGTACAGCATCAATGGATTAATGCCATTTTCTAGCCCTAAGCCTCGATGGTACAGTCAGGTGACCCTAAGCTTATTGGAGTCTTGAGGGTACGTCTCCATTATCCACAACTCCCGATCAACTGCTTTGTATTTTTTACCTTTTTTTCAGATTCTACACATTTTCGGACTTTTGTCATTTTAGTTTATTTGATTTAAGGATATGTCTATATTTCCACAATTCCTCCTAAACAACTTAATATTGTTCAACCAAATTTGCAGGAATGTTTTAATGTATATTGCAGATGTGCATCATGTATTTTGTTTTCCTTTCTTTTCATTTGATTCCAGAATTCCGTATGATCACTGAACTTGCTCTGTAGGTTATCGAGTCTTATAGTATGCCTCCCTATCCTCAACTCTGGTACAGCTCTGTATTTTTCTATCAAACTATGAGGAATGCACGCTTCAGTATGTAATGTATGTAGATGAGCAACATGGACTTCGTAATTCTATTTCAAACGCAGGAATTCTAAAATATTTATAGTGCAGGCGACACATGTGATCTGTGGAACACCAATGCATTTTATTTTCATGCTGCTGTTGAGCACATTTGGCACAGCCAGTACAACATTGGTTACATTTGACACAACTATTTCCGTCAATAGATGACATTAGACACGATATGATCCGTCAGCTGGTGACATTAAACACAATGTTATTTTCAAGTGTGATCTATTCAGATTCAATGTTTTCTGAAATAATACTGTTGAAATACTCTATAATAGATGACTTGCTTGACCTGAGAAATAATTACAGTTAATAACAGAACTTTAAATTAACCTTTAGCGATGTGTTCCGTCAGTGTGTGACATTAGACACAATATGTTCCATAAAATGGTGTTAATAGACACGATACGTTCCGTCAAATGGTGACATTAGACACAAAATGTTCCGTCAAAGGGTGACATTAGACACAATGTTTTCTGCAATAATTACTTTAATTAAAAGTAATTCAAAACGAATGACTTTGTTAATTTTAGAAATAATCAATGTCAATTAAAGAACATTAAATCAATTTTGTATTCTAACATTTCAGGAATTAAGCAAGATATGCTATTTTTCTTGTTCCTAATGTCACATTGTCCGTCAAATGTCCGTCAAAAAATTGGTGACATTAGCAACATTTTTAAAAGACAAAAAAATCATAATTCTATATATGCCCCTGTTAAAAAAATCATTCCAAATAGTTTATATGATCCTACTGAACCTAATTAGCCACAAAAATAAACAGAAATAACGACTTAATTTTTCAAGTCAAAAGTGAACTTTTTATGTGGTCTTGTATGGAAGTTGTCATAGGGTCCAATGTTAAACTAAGTTCCGCACTGGCGGCCATGTTTTTTATCGGATCGGAACAAAATGAGTATTCCTTGTCAAGGACCTTTAGTACATAATTCCTGTAAAGTTTGGTTCAATTTGCTTCAGCCTTTTCAGAGGAGAAGATAAAAATGTGATTTTTCCTATAGGGTCCAATGTTAAATCTAAGTTCCACTCTGGCAGCCATGTTTTTTATCGGATCGGAACAAAATGAGTATTCTTTGTCAAGGACCTTTAGTACATCATTCCTGTAAGGTTTGGTTCAATTTGCCTCAGCCTATTCAGAGGAGAAGATGAAAATGTGATTTTTCCTATAGGGTCCAATGTTAAATCTAAGTTCCACTCTGGCGGCCATGTTTTTTATCGGATCGGAACAAAATGAGCATTCTTTGTAAAGGACCTTTAGTACATCATTTCTGTAAAGTTTGGTTGAATTTGCTTCAGTGGTTTCAGAGGAGAAGATGAAAATATGATTTTCCCATAGGGTCCAATGTTAAACTAAGTTCCGCACTGGTGGCCATGTTTTAATCGGATCGGAACAAAATGAGTATTCTTTGTCAAGGACCTTTAGTACATCATTCCTGTAAAGTTTGGTTGAATTTGCTTCAGTGGTTTCAGAGGAGAAATGAAAAAGTGATTTTTCCCATAGGGTCCAATGTTAAACCTAAGTTCCGCGCTGGCGGCCATGTTTTTTATCGGATCGGAACGAAATGAGCAGTCTTTGTAAAGGACCTTTAGTATATCATTCCTGTAAAGTTTGGTTGAATTTGCTTCCGTGGTTTCAGAGGAGAAGATGAAAATGTGAAAAGTTAACAGACGACGGACGGACGACGGACGCCAAGTGATGGCAATAGCTCACACTGACCCTTCGGGTCAGATGAGCTAAAAATTGTCCTCAGGGAAAGGTCAAGGTCAAAATGTCTAACAATATGGTCACACCAGAATGCTATCATCATAACAAAGTCACATACCAAATATGAACATCCTACCACTAAATGTCTACCTTCTAGAAGCAAAGTTAAAAGTTTTTTAAAATTGCCCTCAAGGCAATGTCAAGGTCATAATGTCTACAAATATGGTACCAACAGAAAGCTCTCACCTGATTAAGTAACATACCAAATATGAACACCCTACCACCAAAAGTCTACCTTCTAGAGGCAAGTTTTTTTTTTAAATTTGCTTTCAGGGCAATGACAAGGTCAAAATGTCTACAAATATGGTACTGCTAGAAAGCTCTCATCATAAGGAAGTTCATAACATATACGAACACCCTACCACTAAAAGCCAACCTTCTAGAGGCAAGGTTAAAGTTTTTTTTAAAATTGCCCTAAGGGCAAGGTCAATGCCAAAATGTCTACAAGTATGGTACCACAAGAAAGCTCTCATCACAAGGAAGTCACATACCAAATATCAACATCCTAGCACTTAAGGTCTCCATTCCACAAGCAAAGTTAAAGTTTTTGCTGACGATGCTGATGCCTACTACACTGACGCGGGGGGTATGACATTAGCTCTAAGGACATTCGTCCTGGCGAGCTAAAAAAGGACGAAACATGTGGATTTTACACAAATTTAAAATCCAGTCACAAATTTTAATGTAATTTTTTGTGATTTTATGGAAAAAGGATTATAAAATTTTGATGGAAATGAGGATTTTAGTGAAGAAACCTTCACGAAAGAGAATCTAATTGTTGAAATGTTTACTTCGTGGGTGATTTCTCTTTCTTAGAAATTTCTTTTGTAATTTTTAACGGGAACACAAATTTTTCCAAAATCAGAAGAATTTTGTGCTTGGTATTCAAATTTGAACGTAAAAATATATAAAATACCAATATCTGCAATTATTTATTCTCAAGCAAACAAAAAAGTTTCAACTCCAAAAAATGAATTTTAATAGTTGCCAACTCACATGATACTCGCTTGTGACACACACTTTTTCAACGGTTTACACACATAAATTTTGTCACATGGCATTTCCATGCTTTTTAGAACTTCACACACCATCACACGCTTTTTGGTTGTTTATGTTTTTGGTTATTAGTGATATCGCGGTTTTCGTGATTCTCTGGACTTTTCTACATGCGTTGTTTGTGTTTTTGGTTATTAGCGCTATCTATTCCCGTGAATTCTCCGGGCTTTTCATGACCTTACGGTAAATTGCAAAACTTAAGATTCGGGCAAACAGCTAATTTTAATCGTTTCAATATCTTGGTTGGTTACATGGACTTAATACACAAGTGCACAGAGAAAACAATATTTTTGTACCAGATCAGTGATATCAAATTAAAAGTTGGGAGTCCGGATTGAATGGTTTAAAAGTAAAAGAAAATTGGGGAGTCAAGTCAAAGGCCTTTGCTTTTGGCTTTGCAGTTTACACATATTTGATCATTTACAGAAAGTCACCATGTCAGATATACAAAAGCTCCTCATTTGAAACTCTCAATCTCTCAAAATCGGTCAAAGTCCATTTCATCCTTGCCTGAACACAAAAAAAAATGTTGTTGAATGATGGGGTCATCAAGGACCAGGCTGAGAACTTATTGATAACTTTTTGCCTTGCTGTCCTGTAATTTCAACAAAACTTGTAATTGTTTCGAACATGAGCCTAGTCAGGTTGTTCTAAAATCAGCAAAACAGGAAAATGTTGACTACAATAGGAGTTTGTCGTAGTAAATTGGTTTTCATATAAATTTTGTACAAAAATCCGAAAGTATGTCATGCGTTTTCACACACTTTTTGGTATATCATGTCATGTCATGACATGATTTTTCTTTGTCAAGAGGTTGACAACTATGAATTTTTGGTAGATATTTAAAGTGTAGCACCCATCAATGTGTTCACTATGTCAGGGAAGCCATCGTCTCAGAGTTACTTCTGCCTGGGACACTATCGGTGAAAGGGTTAATAAGGATGTGTGTGGGTAGGCGGTCATTTATAAAATCCACCCACACCTAACTAATTTTTCTCTTTCATTTTTCTTAATCCACATCCCACATTCACAGTTTTCCTTCCTACCACTTGCATCCCAACATCAATTTAAATCAAATAATTCTCGTGTTCATAAGTTGAAGTTATAGCTAGAAGTGTATTTTTGATATAAAAACGAATGTCTCCTGGACGCCCCGACCCCCACCCCCATTATGTAATGTTCTTAGAGTGATAAAATACAAGTAATTTTTATGTTGCCACCATGTGGCTGATCAGTCCAGCTTGACGATATGCACAACTAAGCATGGTCAACAATCCTGCGAAGTTAAGTTAAAATCTTTTGAAAGATGTGGGAGAATAAGCGTTAATGAAAATTCTAAGTAAAAAGGGGGCATAATTCCCACTAAACTGGCCTATAAATCTGTCAAGCCAATATGCACAACTATAAAGCATGATGGTCAACAATCCTGTGAAGTTTGGTTGAAATCAGATGAAAGATGTGGGGGAATTGGCATCCACAAACTTAATTTTGCAAAAGTTTTAGTCAAAAAGGGGCTTAACTCCCACAAAAACAAGAGCTGTCGCCGAATGGCAGCCAAAGATACCCCCCTCTCATTGAACCCTGAATCGATATGGTAAGTACAAAATTAAGTTGGTGTGGACACAATACAGGTGCGGACACAGTACAAGTGTGGACACAATGATATAATCTTCAAGAAAAAACTTTTCACAAGGGTTCCAATGAATACACTCTGTCTAAATCAGACAAATATAAAATTCTGCGTAAGAGGTAACCCATACATAGGGAATCAATGAAAACTCAAAGTTGAATTATCTCCCCTTCCTGGTTTCTGGCAATAATTATATTCCTTCATGCACATCTCCTAATAGTGTTCTTACTTTGTGTGAAGTTTCATTAAATTCCTTCAAGTGGTTTAAGAGGAGTTGCGCTTACGAGGTAACCCATACATGGGGAATCAATGAATAGTCAAAGTCCAATTATCTCCCCTTCCTGGTTTCGGACAATAATTATATTTCTTCATGCACATCTCCTAATAGTGTCTTCCTTTGTGTAAAGTTTCATCAAAATCCTTTAAGTGGTTTAAGAGGAGTTGCGCTTACGAGAAGTGTGGACAGACGGACAGACGGATGGACAGACGGACAGACAGACAGGGTGATTCCTATATACCCGCCATACTTTGTTTGCGGGGGGTATCATTAGCCAATCACTCCAGCGAGAGGATATGCAAAACTAGGCATGATGGTCAACAATCCTGTGAAGTTTGGTTGAAATCTGATGAAAGATGTAGGAGAATTAGTGTCTACAAACTTTGTGACAGACGGACGGATGGACGGATGACGGACTGAAAAGACAAATAGTCTATCTATATCTTGAAACTTCTGAAAAATTTACATAAATACAAATCAATTCCTGTTTAGACTGGGCCTGATATCAGGCATAGCAATTTTACAGATTAACCTCTGCAATTTTTTGGATCACTTTTTTCAAAAAATGGTGTATATAAGCTTCAATCAGTTTGAAACCTTTCAAATCGGGACATATTTTTACAGAAAAAAGTGACTTCACAAAGAAACATCATAATTTGCAGACATCATATTTTGAAATGTTTACCAACAATTTGTTGTGATTAAGTGATAACAGTACACTGTTTGAATGTCTTGGGGCATCAATCATCAATTTCACAGTCAAACATGCAGTTTACAGGTATCTAATATGTAGCTGAACCTGTAAACGGATATTTTTAACATCATATCAAGCCTGCCAAATTTTTAAAGTCCTGTTAAACATGAATTTGATGTCAAAGAACAACGTAATTGCTTACCTCACACATCTCATTACAGGAAAGCAGCATAGCAAATTTCAAATGAATCCCTTCAGGCAGAGTGGAGAATTTGTGACAAAAATATGACAGATGGAAAAGGGTATTCCAATTTACCACTCACTCATAGAGAAGGGGTATAACCTATATATTTCAGACTACCAAAAAACTCACCTGTTTTTAATCTGGACAATAAATCAGGAATCACGCTGGATTCTAGTACTGGTGTGTTTGTCTTTGCAACAGTTTCTAATGGCTCCAAACATGATTTCCTGCAAAAATTTCATCAATATTAAAATGGACATCAGCCAATAAAAATAGACGATTATCAGGCAGAATAAAAAAATATGTCTGGTTCTCATACAATACAGCCTCATCTGTAACAGAAGAGGTGAGTAATTTTTCTTTCTAGTTGTCAAGATATCATTGCTGCATCATATTCTGAGTCTTAAATCTTCATTTCTTCTACATATTATCCTTTTTTTGAAAACAGTAAACAATAAAAACATTTGGTTCATTTAACAATTACAAGATGGCATCTTTTTGAAAATAAATTGAGTCATACCACTGACAATTTTATTGCCATATTGAACAAAAGAGAGAGAAAACTTCCACAGGTGATTCGATTGCAACTCGCTAAAAAGCTGTGCCTGTAACTTAGTATCTTGTGCAAATGATAACGAAGGAGCAGAATACTGTGGATGTACTTTTATTCATGGACATCCATTTTTGTGGTTTTCATAAATATCACTATTTCCTTTGTACTTATATTTGGGGTTTCAAATTCCATACATTTAAACTCTATGGAAATAAAGGGCTACACCGACCTCAGCATGATACCATTGCAGCATGTCAGCAACTGAAATTTGAACAAGTGTAATTCAAACTGAATGTGAACACAATAAGGAGGCTGACACAGTAATTAGCTGGACACAAACTGGGGACAAAAACTTAGCCCTTTTGTTCCTTTGAAGCTCGGAAACATTGAGAGAAAGCCAAATTTGTTGATGTACTACTGAAACTTACATCAAAAGAAATCCAAAGAAAAAAATCCAATCGAAATTCGATAAAAAAATAAAGATTTAAAATACTTTGAAAAATTGTGATTTTGGCCCCTGTGACCCATAAAAGCTTGGAAGTCGTAAAAGCTATGACAAATCTGTTGGCATACAATCAAAGCTTATAACAAGAAAGAATCCAAAGAAAAAAATTGCATGGAAATCTAATGAAAAATGAAATTTTCAGGTAATCTGCACATTTGCAATTTTGGCCCCCTCATAGCTCAGAAAAGAAACAAATTGTCAAAAATATTATGGTTAAGCGCTATATTAAATTATCATAAGGAATCCATTGAAAGAAACTGCATCAAAATTAGACTGAATAAAAAAAACAAAACATTTTTTGAAATTCGCCACTTTTGGACCCCATTTTTCTCATGAATGGTACATGTGACCTGAAACCCGTTGAGATACTACTGACTGGAAATTTCCTCGGGTCACTGAAAGAAACCCCATCAAAATCCAGATATTGGTAAAAATTTTCCCCTTTTTTTGCCCTTTTTTAAAACATAGAAAGCAGGCACATCCTGCAAAGCTCACCTTGTTGCACAGCATTGTCACAAATTAAACATGTCAGTTAACAGGAATTTACTATAATTATTTTGCTAACAGATTTATTCATATGTAAAATTAATGTCACGAAATGCATTCAAAGCATTCATAGCAAGCTGCCATCCCAAAATGCATCATACATACAAATATGGTTGATGTGGAGCATATCAGTATGCGGGAATGGACTTTAACCATTCTACCTAACCAAGTCGCTCATGCATAAAATGTAGGTCAGAGACAGCATCCCAAGCATGCATTGTCTCTGTCATCCAAAAATCCATCATACATACAAATATGGTTGATGTGGGGCATATCAGTAAGTGGGAATGGACTTTAACCATTGTACCTAACCAAGTCGCTCATGCATAAAATGAAGGTCAGAGACAGCATCCGAAACATGCATTAATGTTGTCATCCAAAAATGCATCATAAATACCAGTATGGTTGATGTGGGCCATGTCAGTAAGCGGGAATGGACTTTAACCATTCTACCCAACCAAGTCGCTCATGCATAAAATGTAGGTCAGAGACAGCATCCGAAGCATGCATTGTTGTTGTCATACCAAAATGCATCATACATAACAGTATGGTAGATGTGGGCCATGTCAGTAAGCGGGAATGGACGTTAACCATTCTACCTTACCAAGTCAATCATGCGTAAAATGTAGGTCAGAGACAGCATCCGAAGCATGCATTGTTGTTGTCATCCCAAAATGCATCATACATACCAGTATGGTTGATGTGGGCCATGTCAGTAAGCGGGAATGGACTTTAACCATTCTACCTAACCCAAGTCGCTCATATGTAAAATGTAGGTCAGAGACAGCATCCGAAGCATGCATTGTCTCTGTCATCCAAAAATGCATCATACATACAAATATGGTTGATGTGGGGCATATCAGTAAGTGGGAATGGACTTTAACCATTGTACCTAACCAAGTCGCTCATGCATAAAATGAAGGTCAGAGACAGCATCCGAAACATGCATTGATGTTGTCATCCAAAAATGCATCATAAATACCAGTATGGTTGATGTGGGCCATGTCAGTAAGCTGGAATGGACTTTAACCATTCTACCCAACCAAGTCGCTCATGCGTAAAATGTAGGTCAGAGACAGTATCCGAAGCATGCATTGTTGTTGTCATACCAAAATGCATCACACATAACAATATGGTAGATGTGGGCCATGTCAGTAAGTGGGAAAGGACGTTAACCATTCTACCTAACCAAGTCAATCATGCGTAAAATGTAGGTCAGAGACAGCATCCGAAGCATGCATTGTTGTTGTCATCCCAAAATGCATCATACACACCAGTATGGTTGATGTGGGCCATGTCAGTAAGCGGGAATGGACTTTAACCATTCTACCTAACCCAAGTCGCTCATACGTAAAATGTAGGTCAGAGACAGCATCCAAAGCATGCATTCCAGTGGTCATCCCAAAATGCATCATACATACCAATATTGTTGACGTGGGGCATGTCAGTAAGCAGGAATGGACCTTTACCATTTTTCCTAACCGGACGCGGACGTGGATGCCGGGGGTATCACATAAGCCCCCCTCACTTCGTGAGGTGAGCTAAAAAAGGGGGGGCAACAATGACCAAAACCAATCCCAACCTTCCTTTTATGCCAAGAAACATTGTGGTAAAATTTTATAAGGATTGATCAACTTTAACGTGAGTTATTGACCAAAAACAAAAGTGTCTACAGACAAAGACCGTGACGACGACAACAACAGCACCATACCATTACATGACCTCAAAATTTTTGAGGTTGTATAAAAATATGTCAATGAAATGTAAACAAACAAAGGATCTTTTGAGCCCCCGCTCACTAGAAATGCCCCCACACTCAACTTCGGCTTTTAGTGGCCTGCACAGCTTTGAAAATGCATATATAGCAAAGATATATTTTTTGTCATTGTCTGATTAAATCTATTGTGACAAGTGGTCATAAACAGGTGTCAATTTGTGCAATCCAGCTAAGTTGTCAAAACAATACCCAAGCCTGCCACTGATCTTCCTAAATTATATTTAATTAATCGTTTGAAGTCTTTAGCTGTCCCATCTCGGGCATCCAATTGTCGTATGTAATTTGCCGACAACGAATTGTTTGATTGTGATTGAAGACCCATTTAACAATATAATGACATTTTAGTTACAAAATTAATAAACAGCTAATGCAATTTCATCAATTTTGTTGGCGTCAATGAAAGTAAAATTTAATTTCGTTTGCTATGTCCCATGCCGCCATTTTGATAATTACTTACTATGCATGTGTCGTATTACAGGTAAAAGTGAAGGGGGTAAATATGAAACAAGATCAATATTCACCTAATAAATATAATAACTAAAATGAACTATGAAATTCAATCATATCTGTCCAAACTGTTTATAAACCCTGAAACAATTTTTTAATATTGTACCAAAGATTGATAATCCCGGATTTACATCATGTGTTACCGGTTACCAAATTCCATTATTAACGTTTAAACCCAAACTTCACATTCAAAAAATAGGTCAATAAACAAGTGTAGACACAGAAATGTCTCGCCTGTATATTCATATCTTTACCAAAATAATTAGTCATGGCTACATGACAGGCGCCAGACTGGCATGAGCACACCTAGATGTAACAAAAGAACAAATATGACGTCTGTTGGTGTTCCAGTTGAAGAGAAATGATCAAAGTCAGTGAACCATGAAATTGAGGTCAAGGCTACATGACATGTACCAGACTGACATGCACCAACCTGGATGTAGCAACAGACCAAATATGATGATTCTAGGTATCATATCTACAGAGAAATAAGTGTTACAGTAAAGAAATGTTCAGAGTCAATGAGCCATGAAATTGAGGTCAAGGCTACATGACAGGTGTCAGACTGGCAAGCACCCACCTAGATGTAGCAATAGACAAAATATAGTATGTCTATATATTACAGTGCCTCAGAAATTGACTTGAATGTAAAACTATTTTGCAAAATTTACAAAGTCACTGAACGTGCAAATGAGGTCAGGGTCAAATGACAAGTGGCAGACTGGCATGCACCTACTAAGATATATCAATACACTTAATATTATGGTTCTATGTATTACATATCCAGAGAAATCAACTTGAATGTGAAACTATGTCGCAGATTTTCTAAGTTCACTGAACCATGCAATTGAGGTCAAGGCAACACGTCAGGTGTCAGACTGCCGTGTACCCATATAGATCTCACTATAGACCAAATATGACAAGTCTAGGTATTATAGTTCCTGAGAAAAGGACTTGAATGTGAAACTTTATCGCAATGTTTATGTGCTTATTGAACCATGAAAACAAGGTCAAGGTCATCCAAAATATATGCTGCTGGAAAGGTCATCACTTGGTGGTGCTGTGGACCAAAGATGATGTTTGTATGTATTACCCTTGAAAAGTTATGAAGGTTTTAGAAAAGAGTTTACGCCGCCGCCGCCACCGGATTGCTATACCTGTCTCGCTTTCAGCGACTTTCTTCGCAGGCTAGACAAAAAGACAAAATACCCCAAAAATATCTTTATTAACACTGTTTTAATAATATACAAACAAAATAAAACACCAGGTTAATATCTTCAACCTACGAATGGCACCTACAACAAAAGAGAAAATTGTCTACCATATATTTATCACTCAAATTGACATTTCTGGTGCATTTGCATTTTACACGGACATCAGATTTTTTTATTAAGCCTTAGATAGGTCGACTTTGTTGGATAGTTCATGGGCAGGACTTTTCAGAAAAAAATATCGACCTTTAGTCCGAAAAATACGGTAATGTTTGTGATGAAATGCACAGATATATATGTATAATGCATGTAATGGAATGTATCATTTACAAATGTAGAGAAACTTTGAACTTTTCACAAGGGTTCCAATGAAAATACTCTGTTGAAATAAAATTCACCCTTTTCTAGCTCTTTGACATTTTACACAAAAATCATAACTGTTAGAGAAATTTCATTACCACACTTTGAAAACAACTTTTCAAGAGGCCGACTCCGACCTGCCGTTGGGTGTGGCGTTTCCTCATCATTCATTGAAGATCTTATGGTGGCTTTGAGTTGTTATTACTCCCCTTTGGGTCTTTTTTTGAAAAAAAGGTGTCTCTCCAACAGCTTGATTTCACAATATCTACGCTTTAAATTATTTCTTTGAAAAAAATCTAAGCAGAAGGAATCAACAAAAGTCAAGTCATATTATTTTCCCTTCCTGGTTTCCGACAATAATTATATTCCTTCATGCACATCTACAAATAGTGTCCTTCCTTTGTGTAAAGTTTCATAAAAATCCTTCTAGTGGTTTAAGAGGAGTTGCGCTTACGAGGTAACCCATAAATAGGGAATCAACGAAAAGTCAAAGTCGGATTATCTCCCCTTCCTGGTTTCGGACAATAATTATATTCCTTCATGCACATCTACATATAGTGTCCTTCCTTTGTGTAAAGTTTCATCAAAATCCTTCAAGTGGTTTAAGAGGAGTTGGGTTTACGAGGTAACCCATTCATAGGGAATCAACGAAAAGTCAAAGTCAAATTATCACCCCTTCCTGGTTTCGGACAATAATTATATTCCTTCATGCACATCTACATATAGTGTCCTTCCTTTGTGTAAAGCTTCATCAAAATCCTTCCAGTGGTTTAAGAGGAGTTGCGTTTACAAGAAGTGTGGACAGACGGACAGACGGAAAGACAGACAGACAGACAGACAGGGTGATTCCTATATACCTATAAACTTTGTTTGGGGGAGGGGGGGGGTATAATTATTCTGTAATGCTTAAGATGTCAATTGTTGACCATCTCTGTAGACAGGAAAGTGGTGTGACCAACTCTATAGACAAGAGGTGGTGTCCAAGTGTATCTTGGGATGTATCGCTCACCTGACAAAATGCTGAACAGTTAAGTTTGGTTGAATTTGCTTCAGCGGTTTCAGAGGAGAAGAGGAAAATGTAAATTTTCCCATGGGGTCCAATGTTAAACCTTAGATCCTCGCTGGAAGCCATGTTTTTTATTGGATGGAAACGAAATGAGCAATCTTTGTAAAGGAACTTCCATACATCATTCCTGTAAAGTTTGGTTGAATTTGCTTCAGTGGTTTCAGAGGAGAAGATGAAAATATGAATTATCCATAGGGCCAATGTTAAAGTATGTTCCATGCTGGCGGCCATGTTTTTTATCGGATCAGAAAGAAATGAGCAATCTTTGTTAAGGACCTTTAGTACATCTTTTCTGTAAAGTTTGGTTGCATTTGCTTCAGTGGTTTCAAAGGAGAA
>MJUU01015377.1:41357-68745 GCA_002080025.1 Modiolus philippinarum | reverse complement strand
GGGGTATGGAAAGGGTCATGAGACCGGGAAATTCTGACTGCCACTGGAAAAGTAGGTTGAAATCGAAAGGGGCAGGGAATTTAGCCTTGTAGCCAATCATCTACAGACCACTCAAAAAAAGCTTGCTACAAGGGTTCTTTAACGTGCTGGAAGAGTGGCATTTCTTCCAACACGTGGAGCTGAGTTTACATCCCATCCGAAAGATGGGTTGTGTATACGTATTTATTCATCCTGCACAACCACGGACATCCAGTTTTGGGGGGTTGTACCCTGCAGTCTGGAACACTGGGTCCTATCTTTATATCCCGGGGTTCCCTTGGGGTCAGCCCCGTTTAGGAGGGGTCATACCCTGCGAGCCTGAGAGATACTAGGTCCTATTTCTATACCCCAGGGTTCCCTCGGGGGTTTGAACTTATTGGACACATACGATAGTGTAATATTAAATCATGTCTGCCGTAAAATACCTTTACAATTGTACCCATGAAAAAGTCTGAGGACGGAATAAAACGCATGATGATCATGAAATATTGTCCTCTTGGATTTTCCAATAAAATATGTAACAGGATGGACACTTTTTGACAGGACACTATTCTGGCTTACAGGTGGTTCTATATTGTAGGACCATTACTGTACCCATGGGCTACTTTGAACTTGTCAAAATGGCCTGGAAAATAAGGGTTGACAAACAAGACAAATAGTTATTAGACCTGATCTATTGCTTCTTGAACTTCAGGTGAAAATTCTATCAAAGAAATTAATCTGTCTTCGTCTAATACATCGTCATCATCAACAGCAGCCATTCTACTGACTCAGTAACTGAGATGTACATGAGAGCTGCCAACCAACAATTTTTACTAACGGGGGATAACTCCAATATTTTTCAGGAAATAGTTGCGCATGAATTTTTCTTGTTAATCTTGTCACATATATCTTTCTTACTTTTATGTATAAATTTGAATATTTAAAAGATTTGAATTTCAAGTGATAGTTTCAAGCGTAAATGATTATTATTTGACAAAATATCGTATAATTTTAAAACAGATATGTAACTATTTTATCCCTCGTTACAAATATTGAAACCGGAAAAGCGGTTGTACGGTCGCATCAAAACACGTGTGGAAAAAAATAGGAATGGGCAAAAGAAAGGGTTTCAATTGGAAAGCCAGGGAACAAAATCAGACAATAATCGACAGATCTGTTGAAAAGAAGGTGCGATGGGATCAATTAACTTGTATGCCAACAATCCTTGAACACAAGGATTGTTAACAATCCTTGGATGAAAATTTTATCCAAGGATTCTATCCAAGGATTGTTCTATATATTTCTATGAAATGCATTATAGTGAAGATTTAATACTTTATAAAATGTTAGAAATTGATTTTATTATTTTAGTTTTTAGTTTTTGAAGTTATATTGAGAAATTGTGAAAAAAAAAGAAAATTTAAGAATTGTTCTTAGCTTGGGGTGTGTTTTTATAGGTATTCTTTGAACGTTGTAACATGTAATTAATATTTGAAACTTGGCTTGGGTAAACATGTAGGTTTTAATAGGAAATATTTTTTTGTATCCATGTATGTTTACAACCATGGGACTAGTCCCAGCATCAACTAAGATTCTTTTTGAAATGTTTTGGTAGTCCTTAAAAGGGCTGTTTTGTATTACTGCTGTATATACATTGGGTACTGTTCTGCTATCTGCTGGCTTATATATATTGAATTTTTCCTTATCGGTCCCATCACATTCTCTCATCAAGGTACATTTGAAGTGCACGCCTGATGGTACGCCTTTCATAACTTTGAATATATTTATTTTGTCAAGTAAGACTCAATGTTTTAAGTATGGATACCTGTCTCTGAGTCAACAAGTGTAGCAAATAAACTATGTTGACCTTTTTATTATTTTCTTACTTATCATTGTGAAAATAGAGAGAATGTATATGTATATATATTAATATAACTGCAAATCAAGTATTTGTTGTTTCAGCAGTCACTGAGTGTATCTATATTTATAGGCCTTTCAACAACATGAATTGCAATTATAGTTATAAACTATCACACATAATAATTTTCATAACAGGACCCAAGCTGTCATAATCCCTAACAATCACAAACAATGGTATCCATTCTGCTATAAATGACAAAAAAATATCAATATATGTATAAAATCATTTATTTTGTCTCACAAAATTACTTTTCAAAGATAAAAATGATTAATCATCAAATACATATTCAGTTACTGAAAACTACAAAAATTTTGAAAAAACAAACAATCCTTGGATAAAATTTTTATCCAAGGATTGTTAACAATCCTTGTGTTCAAGGATTGTTGGCATACAAGTTAATTGATCCGTGCGATGTATATTGAATTGACTATTTGTGTAAAAATTCCTCAGGGACTGTAAAACAACTCAACTGTCTTTGGCACAGGCACTTGTTTAATAAAAAATGTCACTGTCAGTCTACCCTGGGACTAATTGACGGGATTTGAAACTCCATAACAGACCAGTTTAATCAAATCAAATCCTATTTCCAAATAAAATACCCATAATAGGAAGAAGACGCCATATAGACATTTTCGTAGATCTATCAATAGAACCATCTCCTGCACCGATAAGTGTCACAAAAGTTTTTTTTTATGTCTGCTGTTTACTTAATGAGTGTTTATCATCACCTTCACAGTATTACAAGTTTTTTTTACTCTCGGACTGCGTGATGCGCTATTTCGTGAGGAAGTAATCGACGGAGGCAATGTTTTGATACATATTGTGCAGAAATGGTTTGGAAAACATGGAAAACAATCAATGCTGGTGTTCCTCAGGGGACCACTTTGGGACCTTTCCTCTTCTTCTTGTTTGTCAATGACATAGTGGATGTGGTTTATAACGATTAAATTATTTGCTGATGATACCTCACTCTACTGTGTCGTTGATGATCATGGGGAGGCGGCCGAGTCCCTTAATGCAGATCTTGAGGAACTTCAAAATTGGGCTAATAATTGGGGTGTTACTTTTAATGCCACAAAAACTAAATCGATGATTTTCACTAGAAAAAATGTTAATGCACCTGACCTATTTATGAGTGATGTTAAATTGGAAAATACCACAAATCATAAACACTTGGGTCTTAATTTTAACTCAAAAGGAATCTGGAAAGATCATATAAATGACATTTATTCTAAAGCATGCACCAGAATTAATGTTCTGAGATTACTAAAATATTCTATTGACAGAAAGTCTCTTGAAAAAATATATATTGGTTTCATTAGACCCATACTAGAATACAGCAATATAATTTGGGATAATTGCTAGTGTTTCCCACAGAAGCTTGATAGAGGCAGGTAGAAAGTGACACTGGTGAAAGGGCAGAAGGGGGCATTTTATTGGAGGGCAACTTATCAGTAGGTGGTGCAATAAAAATGTACATCTGGCAGCATGATATCATTGTTCATATACATTATTAATGATTTACTTTCATTAAAAGTGACCAATTACATTGTTTTTTAAATATTTGTAATGTTAAAATGTTTATACAACATATTTTTAGCTTATTTTTTAAATATACTTTCAAAGGGCAGAAGAGGAAAACTTTGGTTGTCAGAAGGGCAGAAGGGGAAACACAAAAGGGGCAGGTTTTTTTACCCTTCTAAAAAAGGCTTGGGGAATCCCTAATTGCACTAAACAGGAATCTGATTTAATTGAGTCTGTTCAATATGAAGCTGCTTGTATTATTACTGGTATGAGGCGGGGTAGCTCCAGGTCCAAACTTTATTCAGAGCTTGGTTGGGATTCTTTATATGAATGCAGGAGAAAACCGAAACATATATTTATATAAATCCCTGCATGGGTTAAGTTTCTGCCAAATTATATATCTGACTTGGTACAGTCTTATATCAATGAAAATAATGATAACTATAGGCTTAGAAACTGCAGATTTTTCAATATACCCAATGCTCATACAATAAGCTATAAAAATAGTTTTTTCCCGAATACTTTTGATGCATGGAATAAACTTGATCCTGAAATTCAAAATCTTCCCTCACTGTCTTTGTTTAAACATGAATTAGACATGGATCTGGAGCCCCCTTCAATACATTATTCTATTGGCTCTAGAACCTTGAATAATTATATATTGTCAACTCCGTAATGAAGTAAGCAATTTAAGACATCATCTTTATTTATCTCATCTATCTGAAAACTGAAACATCATCTTTATTTATCTCATCTATCTGAAAACTCTGAGTGTGTTTGTGGTGACAGTGTAGAGGATAATAATCATTATTTCTTTGTGTGTCGACAATTTGCTAGACAACGTAATCAATTATTCCTTGACCTCAACTCTTATACTGATATTCTTGATCTTAATTTACTTCTATTTGGTTCGGTTGATCTGTCTCAGGAGAATAATTCAGAAATTACATTGGCAGTTCAAAACTTTATTCATGATACTAAGAGATTTATATAATGTTTTGCATAGTGTTTATTTATACATATACATGTAATTAACACATATACATTTGTATGTGTTTTGTACTAAAATACATGTATATTTGTATGTGAACTTTCTGAGATATCATCACTACTTCTTACATTGCTTCTGTTGTTTTTGACAGCACAAATATTCAATTTAACAGTATACATCCCTATTATAATGAATAACTTTACATATAATAAAGTTTTAAATGTTACAATTTGTAAATGTGATTTCTTTAGGCATTTTAAGCTGTCAATAGAAAAAAAATTAAGTTTATTTGAATTATTCCAAAATAGAATAATTTATACATATACATGGATGGACATGTAAACATGTAATATGTCAAAAATATATTTTGTTTTCATTTATATCTAAAATTAATGAATAATTTTTATTTGTGATACAAAATGTATTTCTACTCAGACCATACGTAATTAATCAGTCTTTTCTACAAAATTTTCAGATTTTAGTTAGATTTACAATATAAAGATATGTTATTATGAATAATTTTGTGCTGTTGCAGTATTATATGGTTTGTACATGCATGTAAATATTTTATACTTGTTACTGTTCATCTTGTTATTAGGAGAAGATTTATATAGGCATTGGCTGTTATCTAATCCTATTGATTTTTATATCAATAAAATATTTGAAATTGAAAATTGAAATGGTTTGTTAAATCATGAAGTAAATGTGAAATTCAAGTAGAGCGTAAAATTTTGCATATCATAGCTATAGGGTGCCTTGATGTACATGATGTATGATTTGAGAGGTTCAGTTGATAACATGCTTTGCAACCAAATTGTGTGGTTGCCATTTCATGACGAGGTGATCGACTGTGGCAATATATTTACGTACCTTTTATGAATTAATAAAAATAAATGTGAAATTGCAATGGAAAATATTTACTTTACATATCACAGAGTACTTTTGGGTAGGTTTTATTGCGATATTTAGTTGATATTTCGCTTCGTAACAAAAGCAATATGTCACCATTTTGATGAGAAAGTGATCGATGGTTTGGAATTTGGGATACCAAGACAAAAAACAAACAAAAATCAATAACTGTAAATACTTCCTACATTTTTTAAATTGCTACCAGTTTAGTTCTTTGATCCTTGAAACTTTCTTTAAATTACATGTATTTTTAATCACAAATAATTAGCAGATTAGTAGTCAATCAATTAATTTGATTTAAATGTATAATGTTTTGATTGATTCTTACAGATGTTCAAAATAAACAAACATAAACAAACAGTTGCATTCTTTGTTTTGAATATTTAGTACCTTGGACAAAATAAAATAAATATTCTGCAGATCTTGGACTTAAATTAGTCCAAGGCAGAATTCAAAAATTATTTAAGATTTACATCTAGTTAAGTATTTATCTTTATTCGTAGTTTTTTACATAATTGTTATTTTAAATAATTATACAGATAAAATTAATACTGCTAACAACAGAAATTAAGCATGTTTTCATTAAAAAATAATTTTGAAATACATCAGATGTGTTATATCTTATACAACAAAAACTATATATAAGGTCCGTATTTAGTACATATCCGTCCCTGTTATATAATCGCAGATTACTTTAGCCGTGACACTGCTTTTTGATGATTATCGAGAGTTTCAAATCCCATTAATACAAAAATGTCATTGTAATATATTAGTCCCAGGTCTGCCTCTCATGAGGGGATCCAGAGTGATGGGTTGGGGGTGGGGGCACAACACACTAAAAAAATTGATCTTATAAATTTTTACGAGTTTTCCCCTTTTATCTTGAAAATAGAACAAATGCAAAATGCTCACTCTAACTGTGGACCCCAATCCCAACTTTGGTGAATATCATATAGTCCTATATAACTGCTAACCAGCTGTGCTTGAATGATCTATTTCCTCCAGCATGTCCAGAAAATTTTATTTTGGTAGATGGAAATTTAAATGAAAAAATCGGGTTTGTACACATTTTTCATGAATTTGTATGTTTGAATTTCTATGTTACTGACCTCTCCAATAACAAAAGTCTATGTCAAAGCAGAACATTGGAACATCATCATCACAATCTTGAACTTAATGTGTTTGGCATTTCTCTTGTTCAACAAAAAACTCAGGAGATCGTGACCTAAACAAAGAAATACAAGGACTTTAGAATTGTTACTGTCCTTCAATTGTAGCCATATAGACCAATGTTTTGGCCATTTGGCTACCAAATTCTACAGATTGATAACTAGATTGCTGCAAAAAACTGTAGAATTGGTATAACAAATTGAGAAGTTGATACTCACCTCTGGAATTATCTTCTGTGTGTTTGTTGAATGGGTGTGTTGAACTTTTTTCATATATTAACAAATATACATTCCTAGATCAGCTGGGAAAATTCTGCTTTTAATTTTGCAGACTTTGTATTGTTTCTATGTAAATATGATACAGTAAATGATATTTAATCTAACAGATATAAATGCCCACCTAGATTTAACCATGCATAATATTTTGAGGGGAAAATGTGAAAAAGACTGTTTTATTGACGGAGATAATTTTTCTTGTACTATTACCTCCCTTGGTAAATTTTAATCTCCCATGGCCAAATTACTGATTTTGTGTTTTATACAAAAAATCAAAGTCCCAAAGGGACTGATGGATTAGTGTCTATGATGGCAATGGTCAGCATCTAATCTTTTGAAATAGTATGTACTGTCCATGTATGCTATGAATCATTACTTGTCTCTATCATGCATGTGTATGTGTCTAATCTGATGACATCAGAAAAAGGAAAGATAAAAAGAACCATTTTTTCTGAAAGTCAACAAGTAATGGAAGGTTTGTGAGTGGTGACCAAGACACATAAGCTGACAAGACCTCAGCAATGCGCCATGTTTAAGTAGGTATTAATTTGTCCAAGAAATACGATGAACTGTACCAAGTTCTTTGTATAACAATAGATCTAAGTTTTTGCTACGATATAAATTTGTATGCTACTGAAAAATGACTTAAATACTCAAATGACATTTATCTTCAAGCTTTGTATGACTAAAATCTTATATTTTCCACTTGAGTGGCTTTCATTTAAATTTACTTCCAAGTTCATATCTCAGTAACTATACATAGTATGATCATCTAACTGTGCATGTGCATGCATCTCTAATTTTAGGTCAGCATCCAGGCAAAATTAGGTCATTTTGACCTACATTTTCCGCTTGAGTGACTTACATTCAAGTTTACATCCAAGTTTATATCTCAGTCACTTTACATGGTATGATCATCTAACCTTGCACATGCATGCATCTCTGATGGTAGGTCAGCATCCAGGCAAAATTAGGTCACTTTGACTTACATTTTCCGCTTGACTGACTTACATTCAAGTTTAGGGAGGAGTTCAGATCTCAGTCACTGTACATGGTAGGATCATCTAACCTTGCACGTGCATGCATCTCTGATGGTAAGTCAGCATCCAGGCAAAATTAGGTCACTTTGACCTGCATTTTCCGCTTGACTGACATTTATTCGAGTTTACTTCTGAGTTGATATCTCAGTCACTGTACATGGTATGATCATCTTACCTTGCACATGCATGCATCTCTGATGGTAAGTCAGCATCCAGGCAAAATTGGGTCACTTTGACCTACATTTTTCTGCTTTAGTGACTTACATTAAAGTTCATGTCAGGTACTGTACATGGTAGGATCATCTTGCATGTGCATGCATCTGTGATGGTAGCTCAGCATTCAGACAAAATTAGGTCACGTAAACCTACATTTTACGCATTAATGACTTACATTAATATATACATCCGAGTTCATAGCTTAGTAACTGCATGGTTGGTTCAGGTAACCTTGCATATGCATGCAATTTTGATAGTAAGTGTGTATCCAGGCAAAATTTGGTTGCTGCGACAACGTGCCATAACGAGGTGAACTTTGTAATCGTTGATTACCTATGTTTTTTTTAGGAAAAAGTATAAAATTTTCTTGTTTTTAGATCAAATTAGATCCAGATTTAGTTGGATCTGAATCCCAGGATGACAGTAATATGGTGGTCCTTCCGACAGAAAAAAGAAAATCTAAATCTGTAATTGAAAATACAAAACAAGTGAAACAGCTGTCTAAAAAGGAACGTAAGAGGTTGGAAAAGATACTGGAAACAAAGAAAAAGAAGGCACATGTAAGTTGTAATTTAAAATTTACAGAATTGTGAATGTTATATAGCATGCAGATAAACATAGATGTGTAGAGCAAAAAATAAAAAAAAACATTTTGTGAGTTTTACCAAAGGATATGCAGTAAATGAACAAGAGACCATAACACATATGAGAACTCCAACTGTAATTAATTTTAATGAGCTGTATGGCCATTATGGAAATTAATTCCTCATCAGCAGCACTAGAACCCAAACACAGGAAATCAACAATTTCAAAAAATGTTTACATATGTGTTATGGTCTCATGTTCATTTACTCCATATCCTTTCGGAAAATATTTAATATGCATTAAACCAAATGAATTCTGAATAATTAGTAATGTCAAACTTGTATAGCTAAGGACAAAGCTACGATTGAAGGAGTTAAACCTTAGTTTTAGAATTTACATAGATTTAGATAATAGTTATAAACAAAGTGAACACATGAGATATAATCTCATGCACGAGTACACCATAAATAGCATACATCTCAACACGTTCATGTTGTATTTGTGGTCATTCTCCCAACAGATTACCTTTGTTTTGGTTATATGGTGCTGGCCAATAATGAATCTGCAATGTGGTCACAATGTTGGTGTTTAAAGGTCTAACCCTGTAGTGAAAGCTAAGTCCACAAGTTAAGAGATGTCTTTTTAGCTCACCTGACCCGAAGGGTCAGTGTGAGCTATTGCCATCACTTGGCGTCCGTCCGTCCGTCCGTCCGTCCGTTAAACTTTTCACATATTCATCTTCTCCTCTGAAATCACTGAAGCAAATTCAACCAAACTTTACAGGAATGATGTATGGAAGGTCCTTTACAAAGATTGCTCATTTTGTTCAGATCTGATAAAAAACATGGCCGCCACGGCAGAACTTAGGTTTAACATTGGACCATATGGGAAAATTCACATTTTCTTCTTCTGCTCTGAAACCGCTGAAGCAAATTCAACCAAACTTTACAAGAATGATGAACTGAAGGTCCTTAACAAAGATTGCTCATTTCCTTCGGATCCAATGAAAAACATGGCCACCAGCACAGAACATAGTTTATTTTGGCCCTATGGGAAATTCACATAAAAAACATGGCCACCATGCAGAACATTGAAAACCCTGCTTCAGCATTTTGTCAGGTGAGCGATACAGGCTCAGTGTCTGAGCCTCTAGTTGTGTCTATGAGCTACCTTATTCTTTAGTAAAAGTTAGTATTAATATTAGATACACCATGTATATTGTTATTTCAGAGAGCTGCCTTGTTGGAGTCCTTGTCTAAAGTCCAAGCCAGTAATGAAGAACTTAAACAGTTTGCTAGTGTAGCTGAAATGCAAACAGGAAAATTTAAGAGGTTCTATTTTAATTGTTTTGTATAATATTTGTCACTTAGAAGTGCACTGGTTTTTGTCCCAATAAATTTTCAGAGATGAAATGATTTTATTTAATTAGGTGCAATGTTTTTTTCTTAACTTTTTTAATCCATATTTGTTGTATAACAGGTTGATTTGATTAAGGTAGTTCAATTCAAAAATAAAATAAAAATGATATGTCATCGATTGTCTTTTCCTGAAATCAGGCTCAGAAAATTGGGCCAAATTCTGTTTTTTTAGTGCCATTTACAAAGAATATGCATGTATATTGAACTCTGATAACATGCTTATTGTTTTCATACAAAATAAGTATCAGATAGATATTTTAGAGATACGCACTTCAGCTATCTGTTGATCTAAAAAAATCTATATGTCACCGTTTGATTAAGAGAGATATTTTGTAGTTTACAACATAGAAAATATTTGTGGCGAAAGGGAGATAATTCCCGGGAAAGTGAATGATTTCCAACTTGGAAATCAAGTCAATTCCGCATCCGACTCAATTTTGGTAATATGCACAAATCCAATGCCCCATGTATTGTTGTTAAACCTTCATTTTACCCCCCGCAAACGAAGTTTAGGGGGGTATATAGGAATCACCCTATCCATCTGTCTGTCAGTCTGTCTGCCTGTCCACACTTGTCTTGTAAACACAACTCCTCTTAAACCACTTGATGGATTTTGATGAAATTAACACCAAGGAAGGACATTATATGGAGATGTGCATGAAGGAATATTATTATTTTCTGAAACCATGAAGGGGAGATATTTCGAGTTTGACATCTGCACAAATAACTTTGTAAGCACAACTTCTCTTAAACCACATGAAGGATTTGGATGAAACTTTACACAAAGGAAGGACACTATATGGAGATGTGCATGAAGGAAAATAATAATTGTCTTAAACCAGGAAGGGGAGAGATCCGACTTTGATCTTTCATTGATTCCATGTGCACAGATGACCTCCTAATCACAACTCCTGTCCGTCCGTCTGTCAGTCTGTCCGCCTGTCCACACTTGTCTTCACCCAAAGGAAGGACACTATATGGAGATCTTCATTAAGGAATGAAATTATTGTCTTAATCAAGGAAGGGGAGATAATTTCACTTTGATTTTTTTGTTGATTCCATCTGCATGGATTACCTCATAAGCACAACTCCTCTTAAACTACTAGAAGGATTTTGTTGAAACTTTACACAAAGGAAGGACACTACATGGAGATGTGCATGAAAGAATATAATTGTTTTCCAAAACCAGGAAGTGGAGATAATTTGTTACTTTGAATTTTTATTGATGCCGTCTGCAATGATTTTTGGACTTGGACAATTTTTCATAGATATTATTCAAAGGGTAGATATTGTGAAATAAATCTGAGAGAGAAACAATTATTTCATTGTTATCCTCTTAAAAAGTTGTTTTCAATCTGTTGTAAACCAATTTCTTTAATGCTTTTAATTTTTTGTGTAAAATGTCAAAGAGGCCAGAAAAGGGTGAATTTGAATTTTGTCTCATTTCCATTGAATATTTTCATTGGAACCCTTGTGAAAAGTTATTTCAAAAGGATTATATCATTTTGTCGTATGTTGTCCCCACCTGTATTGTGTTCACACCCATGTAAATTTGCACTTACCACAATGATTCATGGTTCAATGAATGGGGGGGGGGGGGTATATCTGGCTGCCATTCCATGATAGCTCTTGTTAACTTTGTTGGAATATCGTCTCATAAAAATACAATAATGAACAGATTAAGAAGATTTACAGCCCTTCATATTTGCTTTTGTAACTCATACAAATCGTTTTGTTTGTATTATTATGATTTCATCTCTATAGGAAACTAAATGAGAAAAAGAAAGAAGCTAAAGAAATCAACAGTGTGGCTAAAGGGAAGAGAAAAATATCACAAAACAAAGATGATCAATCAGATGATGAAACGGACAGTTCTGTGCATACATCAGATATGTCAACAGATGAAGAAAATGAAACAGAAGAAAATTCACAGAATGAGGACAGTGGTTGTGATACAAATGATGTTCCCATGGCAACAAATTCAAGTGTTGCATCTTCGAAAAACCTTACTACTTCGTCTGTAAAAAATGATCCTTCATCTTCTGTAAAAATTGAAGAATGTTCAGAGAATACCAAAAAAGACATTTCTAGTGAGAGTGTTAACGAAATTAACAGGAAACCAGTTGTTAATATACCAGTCAACAGATTACCTGAAATGCAAGTAAGTGTATGACAAACATAGCAGAAATACTACTGTATAGCGGGTAATTTTCGCCTTTGCCAAATTTCCCGATTTATTCCGAAAAGAAGGGTATTTAATTTTAGCGGTCGTCAATTTTTGCAGATGGAAACTTGTGTAAAGGAGGAACATGTTTAAAGATGTACTGACTTTTATTTCGCGAGTTTTAATTTTTGCGCTTTCATAAACCTCGCAAATATAGTGCAAAATTAGAACTTCATGAAAATTACCTGCTATACGGTATATACCAAAAAAAAATTGATGATTTCATATCTATCATGGCAAAACTAATTGAATATTGAAATAATGGCTGATTAAAATGATGGACATTTATGGGAGAAGATAATTTCAAAATGAAACAATTTGAAATCTTATCTCTGAAATAGGCCCTGTATACCCATAAATTTTTTGATGAACATATTCTAGAAACCTGTATACATGTATGTGTCCATTTAAAATATCCCTGTGACAAAAACAAAATTCACGTTCATACACCAAAGAGCAGATACCACACACCACTTTTGCTTGATAGGGATCTCCCATACATGATAAAAGAAATCCAAAATGTCTCGTTGTAATTTTAGTATAAAAGGAAGTTATTTCCCTGAAAAAATAAAACATATCGAGTCCATACATGTATGTATTTCAGGAATCTAGACTAAAGCTGCCTATATTGTCGGAGGAACAAGTTGTCATGGAAACAATTAATGAAAATATGGTCATAATAATTTGTGGAGAAACAGGATCAGGGAAAACAACTCAGCTTCCACAATTTTTGTATGAAGCTGGATATGCACAGTAAGTGTTCATAATATAATGTACATGTATTTCATGGTAAAAATATTTTGTCTGCAAAACATTATAATTGTCTATCACGTCTATATGATGTTGAAAAAATGGAAATAAGAAGGCATAGGTACATTAAGAGATCAGCACAATGGTATCAACAATGTCAGTCTGTCTGTTCACCAGGTTTTAAAACTACTTGTTCTGTATTCCATGTCATTCGTTTTCACTGTTTGTTGACTAAGCAGTCTACTGGGTTCCTATTGTGTAACTGTTTTAATAGTATTTAGATGTGATATAAATTAACAGTTGAGGTACTCATGTTGAAAAAAATCTTGAAAGCCTTCTTTGTGTGTTCTGCACCTGTAATCAAACAATCAAAGTCCTTTGTCTATAACAAGAAACATTGCTCCTCTTGGCCTTGCTTTGGACTTCCACAGGTGTTAGGTTCTCGATATCTGTTTTTGTGTTGCCTGCATACGTAGTGTGTGGCGACATATAGGGATCACTTACATCAACTTGAGGTGTTGTCGTTGTTGTCCGTCCCACTTTTTCATAACACTTTTCTCAGTAACTACAAATCACAGCCACTTGAAATTTTGTATGTGACTTAAGTATTGGATTCCATGTGGCGTTTATCATATTCAGGTCATTTTGTTTTTGATACGGACTTTATTACAGCCAGTATCAAGTGAGCCCGTTACTCACAATACTGTCAATGGTAAAAATTTTATTAACACTTTTCTCAGAAACTACAAATCACAGCCACTTGAAATTTTATGTATGACTTAAGTATGAGATGACATATTGCGCTTATCAAATTCAGGTCTGTCGGACATCTAGTTCCTGTTAAATAAGTTGGAAATTTGTGTTTCCCAGATAAAATTTGACAGTGCAGGCAACACCTGTCTTCCATGGAAGACTGACAATAGAAAAAATACCACTTTTAACTAAGGCTCATATACTACAAAAAGTTTAGTCAGAAGTCTGGATTTTCATAATTTATTATGAATCTAAAACTTACTATCAAAATGGAGAGTCTTTGTTTAGTGAGTAAGCGTTTTCTCATGTTGTAAATAGTTGAAATATGGCAGACTGGCATTTATCTACAATCAAAATATAATTTTATTATGCTTTAATTTGATTGTGGCCTTATGATTTTTGGTGTATATATTTCAGTACAAATGGTATAATTGCTGTAACTGAACCAAGAAGAGTAGCAGCTATAAGTATGTCACACAGAGTAGCCAAAGAATTGAATCTAACTGAAAGGTATAAGAAAAATTCAAAATATATTACTGTAAGTCAAGTGTGTGAAAGGTGAGAAGTATATATATATTAATAGGGCACCCGCATCGAGATGCGGGTGCCCTATAGTTTTCACTTTGTCCGTCTGTCTGTCTGTCCGTCTGTCTGTCTGTCGATAATTTTTTCAGTCAAAGATTTCTTGTCTTGTATATGTGGGAATTTTGGTCTGAAGCTTGGAAATGATGAGTTGTATTGTGTAAGCAATTTTCAAGTTTGTCGGACGCCCACTTCCTGTTTGCCGATACTTTGAATTTTTACTAAAAACCAAATTTTCGTCACAGATTTCGTGGCTTCTACTCGAGGGAATGATGTGGAATTTGTCTGAAGCTTGGAAATGATGAGTTGTATTGTGTAAGCAATTTTCAAGTTTGTCTGACTTCCACTTCCTGTTTGCCGATACTTGGAATTTTTACTAAAAACTTTATTTCCATCACAAATTTCTTGGCTTCAACTAGAGAGAATGATTTGAAATTTGGTCTGAAGCTTGAAAATGATGAGTTGTATTGTGTATGTAAATTTCAAATTTGTTGAATGTCTACTTTCTGTTTGCTGATACTTTTGACTTTTTTACTATAAAACAAATAATCTTCATAAGATTTTTTTACTTGTATCAGCTTGAATGATTTGATATTAAGTCTGAAGATGAGAAATGACATGGTTTGGTAAAACTTTTAGAAATCATTGTATTCACCAAATTACTGTATCAACACTTTTGTATGTCAAACAGAATTTGAATCCACACTTACCTCAATTTTACTTTTGCCTGGAGTTTCAGGATTGAAATTGTAGGCCCTTCCGACAACGCCAGTTTCGACATAAATAGTTTTACTTTTTTTATTGTGTTTTGATAAAGAACTGGATAGGTCTGGAAATATCAACTTTTAAATGCGTTTACTATTCACTTCAGTCTACTTGTTTTATTATTTTCACAAAGTGTGTATCTTTTTAGATCCAGTACGTCAGGAATGTTGATGTTGTTACTTTCTTTTGAGATGATTTTAAATCTTATGTATAGAGATCTTTTGTTTCTTCTGAATTCTTACAAAAATTTTATTTGGATAATTTCTTGGAAAGATATGTGTTTGAAGAAAATTCTTACATACCTATTGAATTTAATTTAAAGCCATCTCCGTGAATCCAAAGGGTAAAGATACTGGACCAATAGCTGCAGAAAGAGTCAAAATAACAAACTCTAAGTGAACTGGAACTATGTTGTAATCTAAAAATTCCTAACCAGGTAGACTTCATTCTCTTTTTTAGTAATAATAAAAATACGCTCTTCCATTTCTTGTTCCATTTCCCCATCTTATTTTTATTCAGTTCTCGCCTGGAACATGGCTGAAAAATTGCTACCTGGGAAACAAATAATAAGTTTAATTTATATTTCAGTGTACAGTGTTTCCCATTCCTGTTTAAAATGTGGTTAAAACATCCACCTTTCTTTTGAGGCAGGTTGTTGTTGTATAACTTTAACTGATATAAATGCCAAAGCCTTGTAAATGTGGTTAAAACAACCACCTTTCTTTTGAGGCAGGTGGTTGTTGTATAACTTCAACTGATATAAATACCAAAATCTTGTAAATGTGAAAAGCAACCTTCTTTCCACATTAAAGATGGAAAACGCTATTGTATTTCATGGCAAAATATATGTAGTATTATTACTTCAGAGAAGTGTCTTATCAGATAAGATATGAAGGAAATGTAACAGAAGATACTAAGATTAAATTTATGACTGATGGTGTACTGCTGAAAGAAGTTCAAAAGGTCAGTTTTAATCTGATAGTAAAAGTCAGACTTATTTTTATGTGATCATACATCTATATATTTTATATTAATTGTCATTTAAATATCAGTTTTTCATTGTTTTTGAATATTTTTTCCCTCACTAACACTCTTGATAAAATGACATGTTATTCTAATTCACTACTGCTTGTAACACCAAGTAAGATTGGAAATGTCTGAATTTTCAGGGGTTGATAGCAACATGATGGTACAGATACATACCAAACTTCTTGTAATATCATGATATTTTCAAATTTACATTAGAATAGAGATGACTTCACTGAATTGTAGTATCCTCAGGGTTAAATCTAAGATTTTACTTCCACAAAGATCTGTTTTCTAGCCCTTTTAGGTGAAATACTTAATATTTGTCTTTACAATCTATGATTCACTGGTCATTTTATCCCCCTGAAATACAACATCATTATCTCCTAATTCATTATTTTAAGTATACTTATGGATAATTTCCAGCTCAGGTCCTAATGGTCCTCTACTCCTCTACCAGGACTTTTTATGGAAACTTATTACATGCTTTGATTTTTCTTTCATTTAAATTCTATAAAATGTGAACTTCCTCAAATTTCATATTTTTTTTTTCAGGATTTTCTGTTGACAAAGTACAGTGTGGTAATTATTGATGAAGCTCATGAAAGGAGTGTTTATACTGATATTCTGATTGGTCTGTTGTCTAGGATTGTACCACTTAGAAATAAGGTAAGATATATAATACAACATTCTGATTGGTTTGTTGTCTAGGATTGTACCACTAAGAAATAAGGTAATATACATACAGAAGCATTCATATTCAAATCAGATTTCCATCAAGGGTTATACCACTTGTGATGCAAACCAAATGCATTTAGATGGGCTTTCCTGATTTTATGAGCAAATTATGCTCCCAGATAGGACTACATTGGTAATCTGATATTAAAATTTTCATCTTTTTTTCCTCAAATAGACCATATCCGACCTGTGGTATCAGGATTTACCAGACTACTTTTCAATACGTCACAGTATAGAAAACGTCACGTCATAGAGCTTTAAACGTCATGAATTTGGTCACATGGGGGTGGACATGTTTGTGGCGTATACATACATAGAGCGGACAAACAACAACTGGTGAATCTGAATACCTGAAATTGGATATGGTCTATTGAGTACACCAAAATATGTTATGAAAGATATTTTCAAAATTCAGGAGATTGTTTTGCATATCAATACCTTCTTAACTTTCAGAAAGGGAACTTTTTAAAGTTAGTTGTATTATGTATCAGTAGTATTTGGAGCACTTACATTGTCAGTGATTTAGGTTCTATTTGTATCAACTTTCAGAAACGAAATCTCCTTAAGTTAATTATAATGTCTGCCATGTTTATAGAAGTCACTGATTAAGGTCTATTTTTGTAAGCTTACAGAATGCAAATCCTGTCAAGTTAATAATAATGTCAGCTACACTTCGAGTGGAATATGTTTATATTAGTCACTCATTTATATATTTTCAGAAAGGAAATCCCCTCAAGTTAATTATAATGTCAGCTACACTTCGAGTGGAAGATTTTACAGAAAACAGGCGATTGTTTAAAATACAACCTCCTGTTGTCCAAGTTGAATCTCGCCAATTTCCAGTCACTATACATTTTAACAAAAGAACCCCATTGGAAGACTATCTGTCAGAGGCCTTCAGAAAGGTAAAATTAATCTAAATGTACACTCTGATTTCATTTAAATGCTTAAATATTTTCACTTCCATCTGATCTGGTTGAAAAATATCAATAAAGAAAGTACTGATAACCAAATTGTTTTTAAATTATGGGAAAAAATCTTATGTCAAGCTCGTTTTTACAAAGAGAATCTTTTGAAAATTCGATCACAAATGAATTTTAGAGATTTTTAAATGCCCGTCGAAAGACGGACGTATTATGGTATACCCTCTGTCCGTCCGTCCGTTAACTTTTTTTGGTTTCTGGAGATTTTTTCTGTACCTGCTTGACATATTGATTTCATATTTGGTATATGACTATATTATCTAGGTGAAATACAGATAAGTTTGAATTTGGTTCCGGTCGGTTGATTTTGTACAGAGTTATGGCCCTTGGACTTGGTGAATTTTTGTCTCGCCCGCGACGAAAGTCGTAAAGGCGAGACATAGGCGTGCAAAGTATGACGGCGACGGCGACGGCGACGGCGGCGGCGGCGTAAACTCAAGTTTTAATACAGAAGCCATTGATGTAGGAACTTTATATTTGGTCCATATGTAGCTTACGGCGAACCCTATCTGTCGGACCCAAAATCATGTGACCTTGACCTATATTTCGCGGTCCAGTGACCAGGTTAAGTTTTTTTGCTTAAGTCCATTTCTCAATAACTAGAAGCTAGAAGTCAATGATATTTGGTATATAGCTTGGTCTTGGTTAGTACATGTCGGTCTGCCATATGGCTTTTGACCTTATCACGGTCCAGTGACCAGGTTAAGTTTTTTGCTTAAGTCTGTTTCTCAATAACTACAAGCCATAGGTCAATGATATTTGGTATATAGCTTGGTCTTGGTTAGTACATGTCCGTCTGCCATATGGCTTTTGACCTTGACCTCAATTTCACGGTCCAGTGACCAGGTTAAGTTTTTTTGCTTAAGTTTGTTTCTCAATAACTACAAGCCATAGGTCAATGATATTTGGTATATAGCTTGGTCTTGGTTAGTACATGTCCGTCTGCCATATGGCTTTTGACCTTGACCTCAATTTCACGGTCCAGTGACCAGGTTAAGTTTCTTTGCTTAAGTCTGTTTCTCAATAACTACAAGCCATAGGTCAATGATATTTGGTATATAGCTTGGTCTTGGGTAGTACATGTCCGTCTGCCATATGGCTTTTGACCTTGACCTCAATTTCACGGTCCAGTGACCAGGTTAAGTTTTTTTGCTTAAGTCTGTTTCTCGATAACTACAAGCCATAGGTAAATGATATTTGGTAAACAGCTTGGTCTTGGTTTGTACATGTCAGTCTGCGGTATGGCTTTTGACGTTGACCTCAATTTCATGGTCCAGTGACCAGGTTAAGTTTTTTTGCTTAAGTCTGATTCTCAATAACTACAAGCCATAGGTCAATGATATTTGGTGTATAGCTTGGTCTTGGTTAGTACATGTCAGTCTGCCATATGGCTTTTGACCTTGACCTCAATTTCATGGTCTAGTGAACAAAGTTGAGTGTTTCTGATTAGAATAGTTTCTTAATTACTGTAAGTGGAATGGTAATAATATTTGGCTTGTAGGTTGCTCTTGAGTAGTGCATGACTGTTTTAGCGACAAGCAGGGACGGGCGAGACATCTATTAGGGTCCACTCTTGTGAAAAATATAGGTTTCCGGAGTTTTTTTCTGCAACCGCTTGACATATTGATTTCATATTTGGTATATGACTATATCTAGGTGAGATACAGATCAAGTTCAAATTTGGTTCCGGTCAGTTGATTTTGTATAGAGTTATGGCCCTTGGACTTAGTGAAATTTTGAAAAATATAGGTTTCGGGAGTTTTTTTCTGTAACCTCTTGACATATTGATTACATATTTGGTATATGACTATATCTAGGTGAGATACAGATCAAGTTCGAATTTGTTTCCAGTCGGTTGATTTTGTACAGAGTTATGGACCTTGGACTTAGTGAATTTTGAAAAATATAGGTTTCCGGAGAATTTTTCTGTAACCGCTTGACATATTGATTTGGTATTTGGTATATGAGTATATCTAGGTCAGATACAGGTCAGGTTTGAATTTGGTTCCGGTTTGTTGATTTTGTACAGAGTTATGGCCTTTGGACTTTGTAAATTTTTGTAAAACATCAGTTTCTCCATCTTTTCTTTACAATGTGTGAATATGTTGATTTGATATATAGTTTATGATTGTATGTTTATAAATTATGGATTAAGTTTAAATTTGGTTCCTGTTTAATGATTCATGTGGACAGTTTGGCCATTTGACTTAATATTTTTTTAAAATTCATTTTTTTACATATTAATGTGATATTTGTTGAGTGGTTACATCTTGGTAAGGCACATATTCTGTTTTATTTTTTTTTTCAATCAAAATTTTGTTGTGGTCCAACAATGCCATAAAGTTCGAGTTGACAGTGGACGGGCGTATCATGCGCTCTTGGCGCAGCAGTTTATTTAAACAGTAACTATTTTAATATGTTGCATCAATTGTTGCATGTTGAGGAAAAAGGTTGGACTTGACATTCACATGCACATACATATATGGTAATGTTATTGAGTAATTTGAGTTATATGGTCAAGGCTGATGGCTTTTAGTGGGTACTTTGGCTTCCTCTGCCATGATATCACCAAAATTCTGCTGTAAGTAAGAATCCATGTGATCAGTTTGTCAGTATAAAATAGAAGTAATCAATGTATTGACATATACAACATGACACACAATAGGTGGTTTATGAGACATTTTTTTCAGGTATGTAAGATACACAGAATGTTACCAGAAGGAGGTATACTTGTGTTTGTCACCGGACAACAGGAAGTTCATACTTTGTGTCAAAAACTCAGAAAAACATTTCCAATGGAAGGAAAAACTGGTAAGTGTTTACAGAATAATTGTCTTAGACTTGAATTAGTAATTATAGTTATTTATTTTTTTAAGATAGCATTAAAATAAGTTAATCATTTACAGTCATATAAAATTCTGTAAATATTTTTGATCATTTGGTATTTCCATATATAGTTGAACAATAATGGCTTAACGTCTAGAAGACCAATGAAAATACTTCAAGATAGATGGATGCTTTAGTTATCTTTGGAACTATATTTAAACTTGACGAAATTGACAACATAAAGGGTCCATATATCCATGGTGTTCAAGGCACTGTAGTTTGTTCTTTCAAAGTTTTGTTCAGCACATGGTGTTCTGTAGTCAGTTACATTACATCAACAAATCAACATTGCAGGAGAGTACCGTATAAATGTCATAAAAGGATTGCTGCCTGATAAGTTTAGTTAATACATGGATAAATTATTTGCAAGCCAGAAGGTAAAATTCTGTCTAAAAACTTGGAGATTTAGGTTAAATTATGAGGGGACAATAATAAATGTATTACACATGTATAACAAACGAAAACCAAAATATGTGTCAAGAGGTCATGACACTTAACTTCATGACTGAGTACACATAACTGCAAGATAAATTCCTTAAGGATCATACAACACTTTCCTCCCATAGTAAACTCACTCTATATTTTGTTAAATCACTAAACTGAGTTACATAGTAGTTGAAATGTGTTTAAAGTTTATATTTGAAATACATGCAAGAATGAGCATAATTGATAAACTTAATTTTTACTTATTAACTTGCAGAACCCAAAATGAAGACAAGCAGAAGACAGAAAAAAGAAAAGAAAAACCAGGAAATTTTACCCAAAATCAACTTGGACAAGTATGTTTATAAATTCATTGTTATTTCAAAATACCACATATGAATTATTTAAGACATAAAACGTGGCTGCATAAGGTCTGTAGGTCTTGTTGTACTTTAACTTTTAGAATCCGAAACTCTTGATATATAATGCACTAAATCCTTCATCTAGCATTCTCACTTTCAGAATCAGTTTCACTTGACTTGAAAAATATCAATGTTATAGTAAATTGGTTTATTTTTGTCTCGCCTGCGACAAAAGGTGCGGAAGCGAGACATAGCGATCCAATTTCCGTCGGCGGCGTCAACAATTGCACAAGTTTTTCATAGGTTGAATAGAGTCATTTAATCTTTATAGAATTGTGTCAAAATTGGACAGATGCTAGATAATGGTCAGAAAATTACCTCAAGCTGAAAAAATTGGAAATTTTTTTTATTCCGTATTTGGACTTAGTCTTTTTGAAATGTTAACCCACAAATTAAATTTTTTTAGATGGTGAATTAAGTTTTTAAATCTTATTGGAATATCATAAAAACTGGTCAGAAGCTAGAAAATGTTCTAAAAATTACCTCCAGAGAAAATTTTAAAATTTATTCTTTCCATTTTTCCGTATTTTTTCCGTATTTGGACTTAGTTTTTTTTTTGCAAAAGAATTGAATGTTAACCCACAGATTAAAGTTCTTTAGAAGTTGAATAAATTTATCAAATCTTATTGGAATTTATTGAAAAGTGGTCAAAAGTCAGATGATGGTCAGAAAATTATCTTCAGCTGAATAAATTGGAAATTTTTTTTTTTGGTTTTTCCATATTTTTTGCGTATTTGGACTTACGTAGTTTTTTGCTAAAAATTTAAATGTCAAACCACAAATAAAAGTTCTTTAGAAAGTGAATTAAGTGTTTGTGTCTTAACAGAATTTCATTAAAATTAGACATTGCTGCATGCAGTATGCAGATATGTAACAAGCTGTTGGAATTTTTGTGCCCCGCCGCAATGCGTCCGTCCTTCCGTGTGTCCGTGTGTCACGTTTTTTGTGGGCGCAACTCCTCAGAAACCGCTGGTCAGAATTCATTCAAATTTTACAGGATTGTTAGTCACCATTAGTACTAGATCATATCGCATCGCCATTTTGATTCGTCAAATTTTGTGGGAGATATGGGACTTTGATTATTTCTACAATGTTATACAATGGCAAATCTTGTGGACGCAACTCCTCAGAAACCACTTGCCAGAATTCCTTCAAATTTTACAGGATTGTTAGTCACCATTAGTACTAGATCATACTGCATCGCCATTTGGATTCGTCAAATTTTGTGGGAGTTGTGGGACTTTGATTATTTCTACATTGTTATACAATGGCAAATCTTGTGGACGCAACTCCTCAAAAACCGCTTGCCAGAATTCCTTCAAATTTTACAGGATTGTTAGTCACCATTAGTACTAGATCATATTGCATCGCCATTTTGATTCGTCAAATTTTGTGGGAGTTATGGGACTTTGATTATTTCCACATTGTTATACAATGGCAAATCTTGTGGACGCAACTCCTCAGAAACTGCTAGTCCGAATTCCTTCAAATTTTACAGGATTGTTAGTCACCATTAGTACTAGATCATATCGCATCGCCATTTTGCTTCGTCAAATTTTGTTTGAGTTATGGGACTTTGATTATTTCCCAATGTTATACAATGGCAAATCTTGTGGACGCAACTCCTCAGAAACTGCTTGCCAGAATTCCTTCAAATTCACCATTAGTACTAGATCATATCGCATTGCCATTTTGAATCGTTGAATTTTGTGGGAGTTATGGGACTTTGATTATTTCCACATTGTTATACATTGGCAAATCTTGTGGACGCAACTCCTCAGAAACTGCTAGTCTGAATTCATGATAATTCTACAGGATTGTTAGTCACCATATGTACAAGATCATATCGCATCACCATTTTGATTGGTCAAATTTTACAGGAGTTATGGGACTTTATTGACTTAATGCGTGCTACAGCTTAGGAACACTTTGTGGGCGCAACTCCTTGGAAACCACTGAACGGATAATGCTGAAATTTAGTTTGAACATTAGCCACCATATGTACTTGATCAAATTATGCTTCCATTTCGATTGGACAAATTTTACGGGAGTTATGGGACTTTATCGACTTAATGCATACTACAACATAGGAAGACTTTGTCGACACATCTCCTCAAAATCCAATTAGATGATTTTGCTTAGCTGTTTGCCACCTAATGCAGTTGATCATATCTTGCCGCCATTTTGATTTGCAAAATTTTACTTTAGTTATGGGACTTGATCGACTTCACTGCGGCGGCAGGGGACATAGCTACGCATAGCAATCTTGTCATTCTGGTTCCAACTTTGGTAAATTTCCTGAAAATATCAAAGACCGATAATTTTTGAAATTTTTGCATATTATTAAGAAAATAAGGCAATTCTTTGATGCCAAGCATAATTTGAACTTGTAAGAAATAAAAAACATGGTTCCAACATTGGTAAATTTCCTGAAACTGTCCAAGACATACATTTTTTAAAAATTCTTCCTAGCAACCATGGTTTTTGAATAAACAAACATTTTAATGAATAAAATTGCAAAAATTTTTGATTCCGATTTTTGGTAAATTTCCTGGAACTCTCTTCGACCAATTAATTTTTGGAATTGTACCTAGCAACCATACTTTTAAAAAATATATTGATGAAAACAGTAATTTACAATAATGGAATTGCAAAAATATTTGATTCCAATTTTGGTAAATTTTCTGAAACTCTTCAAGACATGCAATTTTTTGAAATTCTTCTTAGCAACCATGGTTTTTGAGTGAATTTGAAATAAACAAACATTTTAATGAATAAAATTGCAAAAATTTCTTATTCCGATTTTTGGTAAATTTCCCGGAACTCTCTTAGACCAATTAATTTTTGGAATTGTACCTAGCAATCATACATTTTTAAAAATATATTGATGAAAACAGTAATTTTCATTAATGGAATTGCAAAAAATTTGATTCCTACATTGGTAAATTTCCTGAAACTGTCCAAGACATGCAATTTTTTGAAATTCTTCTTAGCAATCATGGTTTTTGAGTGAATTTGAAATAAACATTCATTTTAAGGAGGTTCGCTCCTCATGTTTTGGGATTTCTGTCAGATTTTCGGAATTCTCTGGTTTTATCCATTTAAAAGTATTATAATTTTTTGCCCATGGACCCCCTTAATTTTCCCCATAATTGCATTTTATACATCCTTATGAGCATTCTGTTAAAATTTCAATAAATTTTATTTATTCTGTCACATTCATTCATGGTCAAATGTTGCTAATGTTAATCCTATGAAAAATCCGAGGAGTTCAGTTGCCCGCAAAATTTTCAATTACTTATAACTCAAAAACGAGATCATCAACCTATCAATTTTTTTCATTTAAATTATTTCTTTTTTAATTCTCTAAAAAAATCACATTTATTTGAAATCCTATTTATTTTCATATAGGGTAGCGAACCCCTTAATGAATAAAATTGCAGAAATTTTTGATTCTGATTTTTGTACGACCGCAAAAATTTTTGCGATCGTATAATGGTATGGTGCTGTCGTCGTCGTCGTTGTCATTGTCGTCGTTGTCTGTAGACACTTTTGTTTTTGGTCAATAACTTTAGTTTCAGTTGACCAATCCTTATGAAATTTTAACACAATGTTCCTTGGCATAAAAGGAAGGCTNTCCTTCTAATTATTGTGTCAAGCTCTTTCGTTTGTCCATACTCGCTTTAAATTACACTTTTTCAAATTTCAGTGGACGACATGCTGCGGTCGTATCATGCTGCGCTCGGCGTAGCCCTTTATTTTAACAGGAAAGTTTCCTTATTATATAAGCATTGAAATAAAGAAATAAAAAAGCGGGGTCACCGTGCTTGTTTTTAAAATAACTGATATTAAAATAATCAAATATTTCTAATGAATATATAGGGAAAAACAGGTATATTGTTGATTTCTTTAAAACTATTCCATAGATTTCTTTCTACTTTACACATGTGTTAGACCTTTAAACATACTTTCAAAATATATAAAGAAAAATGGGGGTCACCGACTTTGTTTTCCTTATAATTTGTAAAATGTGAATTTTCACAGTGATATCTATGTAAAATATTTTTATCAGATTATCTCCCTTTTTCAAAACTCATCTTCCAGTTTATTTAATTGTCAAGTTGCCATAACTCGTCTAATTAGATAAAGACATGTGAAATCAAGTCCATGTAGGTCCTTTGCATTTGTATGATGGATATAATATTGATTGATTCATTATAAATAAAAATATTTGCATATTTAAAAAGCATAACAGCATAAATAACAAATTCAAAATGGCGGAAGACTACCGATCTACCTTAAATATTTTCACTTCCATCTGATCTGGTCCAAAAATATCAATAAAGAAAGTACTGATAACCAAATTATTTTTAAATTAACACCTGACCGGTGTGATAAAAATATTTCTCTACTTGTGAAATTTCCCACCAAACGTATTCCGAACATAAACCTCTGTGTTTAACATTATGTCATTAGAGAAACATTTTCTACAACTTAAAAACGTTAATTATGAAATTTCTCACATCTTGTTAAACAAATTTTCAAATGTTTAAAAACTCGGCAAGCCTTGTTTTCAAACATTTGCAAAATTTTATTGTCCAAGTGAACCAACGCCTGGTAAGTCTAATTTTGTAAGAACCTCCTGAAGTGGATACCACGAAGGTATGCAGGGTTGTGTAATAGAATTATGATTATAATATCTTTGATGACACAACAACACTTCAAAAGATTGCCGATAACTTTATTTACATCGACATGTTTCGGTGGCTAGGACACCGTCATCAGGATACAATGGTACAATAAATCGCCCCTGAAGTACAAGTGTGGGTTCAGTTAATGTACAAATATGGTAATCTATTATAACCTCATAATTAACAAAAAAATGTTCCGTTGTCAATGTGAAAACTATAGATTTTTAATGGGCTTTATAGATCATGTATTGTTCTATAAATAGATATTGTCTGTAACCAGCATGTTAAAATAGTAAAAGGTAAGTAAAAGGTAAGTAAATACATTAATGGACAGTGAAATAGTTATTTAGTAAATTAGTAAAATTAATAAAGTTATATAAATGCATGTAGTTATGTTCTTTTAAAATAAATCCACATGGACTACCCTTCAGGAAATCCTACCACTTCAATTCAGGCTTCCCTTTGCCGGAGCCGGGACAGCATAGGTACTTAACTCCCCGAACTGCGTCGGAAGTCCAGGAAGGTATGACAGTCGCTACAGGAATTATGCTTGGTTGTAGAAATAAAATCGAATGATGGAACATGTATGGTATCAAAGATTTTTCGGCGAGTTGACCAGCTCTGGTTTCAGTTTTTGGATTAGTGTCTATCCAAAGGATAGAGTTCTATCCTATGTTACGACCCGGGGTGACCAACCTCACGCAATCAGAATTTAGTGATCATACCCATGCTAAAAGAATCCTTTTCAGGAAACCTCATACACATCTTTCTGATCTCATAAAAAAAACTCTGACACTCAATAGTCTATTTTCATTGAACATTAATTTGATTGCCCGAACTTTTCAACACTTAAATGGTGCCCGAATTCGTTAATTAATCACTGAATGAATTTCCCATTCATACAATTTGTGTGTAGATGTATGAATATGGAAGACCGATTTTGTATGAATGGCGTAAACGTACTTCCCTGAACCCTCAATGAAACGATGTGGCTGTTTTGAAATAAATCATAAAAGAACAACGCATTGGAAATAAAAAATCAAATTCAGTAGCCGTCGAGAACAACAGTCCATTA
>MJUU01015377.1:24156-39918 GCA_002080025.1 Modiolus philippinarum | reverse complement strand
GAGCACTTAAACTGACATTTGAAATTCACGATTCGGTTCATTCATAAAAATTTCTTGTGGCGCGCAGTTTTTATGAATGGATACATAGTAACTTCTAGTTTCGCTGTTGTAACCAGAGTTGTTAACCCTCCCGGTCTCACCGTGAGGCTACCGGTTTCGGCAGCCGGTCTCATGTCTTCCGATATGCCTCTGAAAGCTCCCGATATTAAAATTTTCTCTCAAAAAATATTTTTCCGTTACACCAGAAGTAAATATTGGCTGTTCCAATCACACCCTGCGAGGTAAACAAAGGCTGTTCCATTCACATCCCGCCTAACGAGATTACGCGAGAACACGAATCAGCTGTGTATTAACGATCAGTCAACAGAAACGAGACCAAGAGTGCCAATGAAAACTAGGATTTCCAATTAAGAAACTGTCAGCATTTTCGGCCGTACATAGTGTCAAAGGATCTGATAGAAAACGGAACTTCAAAAACATCCAAGATCGAAGACCATTTGAAGAATACACAAACCAACATCTCTGACACCGATGGTTTCATTTCTAAATTGTGTAAAACCCTGTCAGAAGCCAAGGAACTAAAAATTACAAAAACTGAAACCAGAGCTGGTAAACTCGACAAAAAATCTTTGATACCATACATGTACCATCATTCGATTTTATTTCTACAACCAAGCATAATTTCTGTAGCGACTGTCATACCTTCCTGGACTTCCGACGCAGTTCGGGGAGTTAAGTACCTATGCTGTCCCGGCTCCACCAAAGGAAAGCCTGAATTGAAGTGGTAGGATTTCCTGAAGGGTTGTCCATGTGGATTTATTTTAAAAGAACATAACTACATGCAATTATATAACTTTATTAATTTTACTAATTTACTAAATAACTATTTCACTGTCCATTAATGTATTTACATGTACTTACCTTTTACTATTTTTACATGCTGGTTACAGACAATTTCTATTTATAGAACAATACACGATCTATAACGCCCATTAAAAATCTATAGTTTTCACATTGACAACGGAACATTTTTTTGTTAATTTTGTACATTAACTGAACCCACACTTGTACTTCAGGGGCGATTTATTGTACCATTGTATCCTGATGACGGTGGCCTAGCCACCGAAACATGTCGATGTAAATAAAGTTATTGGCAATCTTTTGAAGTGTTGTTGTGTCATCAAAGATATTATTTGCAAAATTTATTTAACTCGATGCGAGAAAATTCATAATCAACTTAGTTCTCGTTGTAGAAACTATATGTAACCAATGTATTGACATAAACAGCATGACTCACAAAAGGTGATTTAAGAGACATTTTTTTCAGGTATGTAAGATACAAAGAATGTTACCTGAAGGAGGCATCCTAGTGTTTGTTACAGGACAACAGGAAGTTCATACTTTGTGTCAAAAACTCAGAAAAACATTTCCAATGGAAGGAAAAACTGGTAAGAGTTGAAAGAATAATTGTCAAGTTTAAAAGTATTAGACTTGAATAAATAATATATAAACATACACATGTAGCATAGCAATGAGGTCAATATGTAGGATTAAATAGGGTGACCCTGAAATATTGTCCACAATTAGAATTGTTTCTTATGATAAAATATGAGGACAGAATAAAATGCATTGATGATCATGAAATATTGTCCTTTTGGATTATCCAATGAAATACATAACAGGAAGGACCCTCTTTCTTGGGACAATATTTTGGCTTACAAATATTGTAAACTGTGAAATTTTCGCGGCAGTTCTTTTTTCACTATTTTCGTGTTTGGAATTAAAGCACGAAAATAAAATGGCGGTAATATACTTGTCTATCATTGAAGTCAATGGTTTATAATTTTGCAGCGAGAATTCAAAACTGCGAACTAAAATCCTGTCAATTTACCTGTGAAATAAAGACAACGAGAAAATTTGCTGGTTTACAGTACATGGATTTATAGACCTGACTAGAGCATATTGAATGAGGACACAGTCCAAGGTTAATATAACCCAAACAGGTCTAAAAATCCATGTATTGGTACTATAATTATTTAATTAATTATCATGTAACATTCATTGTGTTGGCATATGAATTATTTTATAAACCTGATGTTTCCAAATATAAAAAGGTCATGTACTATTTTATGGAAAAACCAGGTTTAAACCATATGTACAGCAAGTCATGTGACATTAAGTGAACCCAAAACTTTGCAAAAATGTTATCATAAAGTAATAATGATAGCTTTTGTATGATTTCATGAAAATAGTATGTTCATTTGAGGTCACATGAAATTCAGAAAATATTGTAATAACTTGATATTTCCACATAAAGCACACGATGTTTTGTAGTCAGTAACATTATGTAAACAAACAAATGTTGCAGGAGATAGGGTCTTTTTGAAGCAAGTCTGTCATAAAATAATTGCTGGCTGACAAACCTAGTTGATACATGGATTAACTTTATCACTCAGAATGTAGCATTCCTTGTAAAAACAGAGGTATAGGTTCAATTGTTATTTGACGATGGTACATGAATTGTAACATATGAAAAGAGGCCATCACACTTAACTTCATGTCCCCTATGGATCATACAACACTTTCCTCCAATAGTAAACTCACTCTATATTTAATTAAATCACAAAAATTACTTAAAAAAGTTGTTGAAATGTGTATAAAGACCATATCTTAAATACAAGTAAGAATGAGCAAAGTTGATAAACTTATTTGATATTTATAAACTTGCAGAACCCAAAGTGAAGACAAGCAGAAGACAGAAAAAAGAAAAGAAAAAACAGGAAATTCTACCCAAAATCAACTTGGACAAGTATGTTTACAAATTCATTGTTATTTTAACCCTAGTACTGCCAGCTATATTTAGATTATTCACTACTGCTGCTGCCATGATGTCAATTAAGCTCTGCATCTCTCTGTGCCAGCTTGTTTTGATAAATTTTATTATTTAACCCCATGTTAATATTTTGTCAATTTAATCAATGATCTGCTGTTTTTTTGTAATAACATTCAATGTATTTATTTTTCAGAATTGAACAGGCTTTTCAATGTTGAAAAAAATGTGATTTTATGTTGAGTATTTATTGAAATATATCAAATAAAAGGATACAAACAATGTTTTGTTGTTTTGTAATTAATTATTATGTTCATTATTAAAAGTTAAATTTAGTTAAAAGCAAGATGGGTTTATATCATCTATTTCATTTATTCCCATGTGATTATGTCGAGAAAATGTTATTCCAATTAATATTTTCCCATTTTGGAAAAAAAAGGGGGGGTCAAATTTTGACAGTCCTAGGTTCAAGAAATCTGCCACGTACCTGTTCATCTTAAATGATATATCCCCAAAATGCAAACCCGTGTAATAGATAATCAATAAAATCATCAATCGTGTCCTGATTATCCATAATTATCAATTTCAATGATTTCTTTGTCAACCCGGAGCGCACGTGTTTCTCGATTTTTCCCAGATCCAAGAACCCACGAACTGCGCGATTTATTCATTATTTTCTGTGTCATCCTCGTCCAAACTCAAAAATTAACGCCCAGAATCACTGTTTGTAACCAATTCCCCTACAAAATCGCGATTTTTAGCCTCAAACGTCAGCATCAACAACTCCATCTTCGACTTTGTACACAAAACATTGTGTAATTTCCACATACATTTATTTCTGAATGGAGAATCGTAGAGAGCCAATGAGAACAGTTATGTATAGGAAATTCCTTCCTATGACGTGTTGTTTACGTGTTACAAAAATAACCGCACAATTTCATTGGTCAAAAGCGAAAATCCCGACCTAATATAGAAAGTCTATATATTGACGACCGGCAGTGAAAGATATACCGGAGGTAGTCAATAAATCGACGACCGGCAGTAAACAAAACTTATCTGGGTCGTCGATATAGTGAGGTCCTGCAGTACTAGGGTTAAGGTACCACATTTGAATTATTTAAGAAATAAAACATGGCTGCATAAGGTCTGTAAGTCTCGTTCTATTTTCACTTTCAGAATCCGGAACTCTTAATATATAATGCACTAAATCCGTCATCTGACATTCTCACTCTCAGAATCAGTTTCACTTGACTTGAAAAATTTCAATGTTATAGTAATTTGGTTTATTTTTTGGTTGAAGCTATTCTGTTGATCCTCTGGATGAGGAAGCTGAGAGAGAGGCTGGTGACTCAGACATTGAAATTGACGATGATAATTTTATGGAAGAAGGTGAAATCCGAACAAAGGTTAGTTCTTGTTTCAAATGCTTATGTAACGGTTTATAGTCTTCACCGAGAAATAAGTTCCTAAGGAAAACATTGCATAGCTCACCTGGTGAAATAATCTCCAGTTGGAAAGTATTTACTGCTCACCTGGTGAAATAATCTCCAGACGGAATAAATCTCATAGATATATTAATAACATTTGTTAGGGCCCCGCCACTATGTGGCGGACGCCCTATAGTAATCACTCTGTCCATCCGTCCGTCCGTCTGTCTGTCCGTCTGTCCGTGCGTCCCTCCGTCCGTCCGTAACAAAGTCGTATCCGGGCTATAACTTTTTTGTCTTTTGAGATAGGCTTTTGGTATTTTGCATGTAGATAGATCACTTCAAGACGATGTGTCATGAACAATGATTGGTGACCTTTGACCTTGAACTTTGTCGTCAAGGTCAGATTTTGTCTTTTATAATGACAAGTGGTGTCCGGGCTATAACTTTTCTGTCTTTTGAGATAGGCTTTTGATATTTTGCATGTAGATAGAACACTTCAAGACGATGTGTCATGAGCAATGATTGGCGACCTTTGACCTTGACCTTTGTCGTGAAGGTCAGATTTTTGCTTTTATGATGACAAGTCATGTCCGGGGTATAACTTTTTTGTCTTTTGAGATAGGCTTTTGATATTTTGCATGTAGATAGATCACTTCAAGATGATGTGTCATGAACAATGATTGGTGACCTTTGACCTTGACCTTTATCTTCAAGGTCAGATTATTGCTTACATTCTGTTAATAATATGATGGTGTCCATACTTGTGAAGTGTCCACACTTGTACTGTGTCCACACCTGTGTTGTGTCCACACACACTTAAATTTGCACATATTATACAGCGGGGCCCACAGAGATGGCTGCCATCTCTCCGATGTCTAGTTCCATTTGTTACTTATTTCACAGGATACTATTTTGGCTTACACTTACAGTGTAATCAAAGAAAACAGGGGTTAATGGGAAAAATTAAAAATCCTTTTTAATAATACCATCAACTGTCTTATTGTCGTTTGCACAACTTTTTGAGGCCCACTTATAGTAAGCAAATACATTTTAAACATGGCAGTGTACTGAAAAGTGATCTTGACTTTAAATTTCCCTATAAAATGCATTTTCATAATTTTTATGCCCAGGCCTTAAGGGGATAGGAAGGTTAAGTTTTAACCTTATCTGAATGTCTGTCCGAAAATTTTTGTCAAGGATTTCTCAGCTTGCTTATGCATTAATGATTTGATATATGGTCTAATGCTTTTGTATGATAAGTTGTACTGTGTCTCCCTTTTTCAAGTTCGTAACTCATCTACTTCCTATTTGCCAATAAGTATCTGGCTGGGGCATCTGTGTCCAATGGACACATTTTCTGGTATGAAACCTACATTAATCATGTTTGGTTTTTATAAATATTTAGAAATGAAAAATTATTAAAATATAATGAAAAATATAAACACGATAACATTAACCTGGTCAGATGTATACTATAAGAGACAAAAAAAATCACTGGTCAGATGTTTACTATAAAAGACAAAAAAATCACACTTTTACAGAGTACCAACTTTTTATACCCACCGAACATTGTGGCAAGGTATTATGTGATGCCCTAGATCATATGTCTGTTAGTCTGTCTGTCTGTTTGTCTGTTCCCTGAAGGTTTTCAGCTGATAACTTACTAACAAGATAGCACAAAGTCTTCAAACTTGGTATGTATGTTGAATATCACATGAATCGGACCAAGTTCGAAGTCCAAGGGATTCTGGAGTGATGCCTCATGAGAATTTTGATAAAACTGATAACTTACCAAGGTATCATGTAATGCACCATTACTATTTTTGTATTATTTCGAGTTTTTCAAACATCATATTATGTATTCACACTACTGTTGTACATGTATCATGTTTTGTATCTGCCTAGTCATTTATTAAAATGAATTGAAATTTTGTTTTTTGTTTTTTTCAGGGTGAAGAGTTACAAACTAGCGGTTCTTCAGAACCTCTCTATGTTTTACCTTTATATTCATTGTTATCAAAAGAGAAGCAAGACAAGGTAAAAATTTAATACAATCCTGCTTTTAAAAGTTGATTCAAACAATTATTTATAGAATCATTATGTAAGAATTAAATATGATTCTCTATTTTCATAAGGGTAAATTTTCATTGATTTCGGTTTATGAATTATGTCATGGTGAGAAATTTCCATGGAATTCAAATAAGTTGAACCTGTTTATTAATTCATGGGGACTTCATTTCATTAATAACTCTTACCCACAAAATAAATGAAATTTAAAATAACCCAAGAATTATTTCTACTTTTACAGTAATTAGATATATGTCAAAGGGCAAACAGATCATTGTCTCATATCATAATTGCAGATTTTATGATTGGCGCAAAGCAATAGATTGAGAAAAAATTGCACTTGTTTATAAAAAGTTTTGAGAAAATGTGCCCGAGTTCAAATCTGGTCTACATTATTAAAAAGTAACATATCTTTTGTGGTTGAAATAAATATGATTTAAATTATTCATATCATTTATATAGGGTGAGTCTGTATATAATATATTATATTACATGTATATAATAGTAAGGAAGATTATATATTAAAACTGTATTTCTCATATTAAGTGCCCAAGGCATTTAAAAATTTGAACAGAGGGGATCGTATTAGGTAGGACAAAAACTGCGTTCGAAAACGAAGCACTTGTAACGAAATTCTTGATCTCTCATAAGTACACAATATAATCAATGTAAGGCAGATCAGTTGTCTGTACAAAAATGCAAACGAAAAACATGATAACTTGATTGTTTACAACTGGAAACTCAGACACATATGCATACACAATTGATGAAAAAGAATCAATGACTGAAAACTATGAAAAAGTTACAGAAATTTAGGTTTTAGTGGGAATTTTAAGGTGGTGCTTAAGGATTTCAAACTAAATTAATTAAGGGTTGGGTACTTATAGCGACAGGGGCGTTTAATACGAGGAATATGGTAAATGTTGTATACATTCATTATTTTATGAAAGCAATTTGAATTGTAACTTTTATATTTTAGGTATTTTCTCCTCCACCAGAAGGCTGTAGACTTTGTGTTGTGGCAACCAATGTGGCAGAAACATCTCTGACTATTCCTGATATTAAATATGTAATAGATACTGGAAAGGTATGGCTTATATAACTCTTCTCTGGTCCCATTCAATGTTTCCTCCTACACTGGAGGGCTGTAGACTTTGTGTTGTGGCGACCAATGTGACAGAAACAAATTCTTTTCTATTTAGTGTCATCAGTCTGCCAGGTAGTGGTGGGAGGGGGGGGGCTGGAGGCTTTATGGCAAAAACTGCATTTTCCCCTCAACCTTATACACTTAGTGCTCAAGTATTACAGAAACTTTTGTTCTATGAACTGATGTTGCAGAAATGACTCTGACCATCCCTGACATTAAATTATTGATAGAACATTAAATGATATGACTTAATAAAGTATGATTATAGCAGATTCTCTCCCCTTTTTATGTGGTTTTGTCCAATGACATATGACTATATGTATATATATAAGTTGTATGTTTAAAAGTGGTACATGTATTTAGAATTGATATACTTACATTAAATTAAATATGATATATAGTTAGTATTTTATCCCTGTCAGGTGAAGACAAAGTTCTATGACAAAGTAACAGGAGTGTCAACTTTTAAAATTACCTGGACCTCAAAAGCCTCAGCCAATCAGAGGGCAGGGAGAGCTGGCAGAGTTGGACCAGGTCATTGTTATAGGTGAGTAACATTCATTTATGCAATAAGCCTCAGTCAATCACAGGGGTGTTTACTTTTCCAAAATTTCAGCTAAATCAGGCACTGGCAACATATTTACAAATTATCAATAACTTTTTATTTTATCATTATATTTTCCTGGTAAACAATATATAAATAGTTGCCATGATTGTTTTCAGGACCTTGTATTTGTAGAAAGGGCTATACATGTAATTAATTTTTATTAGCTCACCTGACACCAAACTTTACAGGAATGATGCATGGAAGGTCCTTTACAAAGATTGCTCATTTCCTTTCGATCCGACAAAAAACATGGCCCCAGCATGGAACTTATATTTAACATTGGACCCTATGGGAAAAACGTCATTTTCATCAACTCCTCTTTACTCACTGAAGCAAATTCAACCAAACTATACAGGAATGATGTATTGAAGGTCCTCAACAAAGTTAGCTCATTTCTTTTCGATCCAACAAAAATATGGCCGCCAGCATGAAACTTATATTTAAGGGACCGACCATTTAACTTGAAGGGGTGGTTTTTTTTTTTTTTTTCTGGACAGAAAATTTTTATTTTATTAACTAGTATAAACAAAATATTTTATTTGAAAATAAGCATTCTTTTTTGGGGCAGAAAGTCATGTTCTGAATATTTTTTTCATCACTTTTGCAGCCAAAATATTTTTTTCACATAAAATCAGGTTCAGGATATTTTTTTCGAAAAAAAAACATAGCCCCCCTCCTTAAGGTTAAATGGTCGGTCCCTAACATTGGATCCTATGGGAAAAACGTCATTTTCATCAACTCCTCTGAAACCACTGAAGCAAATTCAACCAAACTTTACAGGAATGACATAAGGAAGGTCCTTTAAAAAGATTGCTCATTTCATTCTTATCCGACAAAAAACATGGTTGTTAGCCTGGAACTTACAATTCACATTGGACCCTTTGGGAAATAAATCATTTTCATCAACTCCTCTTAAACCACTGAAGCAAATTCAACTAAACTATAAAGGAATGATGTATGGAAGGTTCTTTACAAAGGTTGCTCATTTTGTTCCGATCCAACAAACAACATAGCTGCCTGAGCGTGGAACTTATATTTTACATTGGACCTTCGCAAAAATCATCAACTTCTCAGAAAAAAAATTAAGCAAATTCAACCAAACTTTACAGGAATGATGTATAGAAGGTCCTTTACAAAGACAGCTCATTTCATTTCAATCCAACAAAAAACATTGCCACCATGCAGAACATTGAAAACCCTGCTGTCCAGCATTTTGTCAGGTGAGCGATACATGCTTAGTCTCTGAGCCTCTAGTTTATTTTGAAACTTTTTTATTTGGTACACAAGTCAGTTACACATGTACATATTCATTTATAGGTTGTATTCCTCTGCAGTCTACAATGATGATTTTGAGAAGTTTTCATTGGCTGAAATTGTCAGACGTCCTGTTGATGACCTTGTGCTTCAAATGAAGGTGAGTTGAATGGAGTGAAAAATATGAATTATGCATGAATTTATTTTTGTATCTTCATTGACTTTGTTTCAGATAATGTTATAAGATTTATACATAAAATACTGTAAACTGGTAAATTTTTTGCACTGTGTATTTTTTGTGGTTTTCTAACTGAATTTTGTTTTGCACAGTCTTAGATTTAGTGTTCTTAGTAAAGCCACTAAATCATCCTATTGCATAAAAATATCCACGACATTTTAATTTTCATGCTTCATTTAACATTAACAATGAAGGGATATGGAGTAAATGCAAATGAGACAAAGTCTCTACAAATACATGGTAATAATAAGCAATGGAGCAACGCTTTTATTGTTGTTCTTCATCTTGAAGTCGCCATGAGGCCCTCAACAATGAGCTTTACTCAAACCTCATAGCAAGTTCAAGACAGCCCCTAGCACTGGTTTGAGTGGAATTCAACGCTAAATCCATGCTTTTTTACCTAATGATCCATGGATGGGGGATCGTCAACACACATAAACTTAACTGGCAAAGTGTTCTTACAATCGCTGTCATCCACTGCCCGACAAAAAGACGAGAGAAGACGATCACAACATTCAAACAACCACAGGTCACTCATCGAGCACTCATCATCATGCTTCATATCTTAATGCAAAAATAGAGAAAATAAAACTGCCGAAAAAATTTCCGTGTTTACTGTATAGTCTTAATGCCCTTTGTTGGCTCACCTGGCCAAAGGCCATGTGAGCTTTTGCCATCACTTGGCATCTGTCTTTGGTCCCTCGTCCGTCTGTAAACTTTTTACATTTTAATCTTCTTCTCTGAAACCACTGGGTCAAATGAAACCAAACTTGAAAAAAAATGTTCCTTGGCATGAGGAGACCAAAGTTTGTGATTTTGGTGCAGATCAGAAAACCAACATGGCTGCTGTGGCTAAAAATAGAACATAGGGGGTAAATTGCAGATTTTGGCTAATAACTCGAAAACCGTTACAGATATCAAAAATCTGACAGGAGGTAAAAATGATCAGCATGATGAGATCTACCCACTGTGCAATTTTGAAGAAAATCTGAAACCTATCTCAGAGTTATAGCCCTTTTTCAGTTAAATTTTCAAAATTTTTTGCATTTTTTATTTTTTATTTCGATAGAGGTCAAGTGTAAATTACAAAAATGTTTAGCATATCAAGATCTACCCAACCTGAAATTTTGAAGAAAATCATAAACCCTTGTAGGAGTTATTGCCCTTTTTTTAACGATTTTTTTTTTAATTTTCGTATTTTTCATCTTTTATTTCCAAAACTATAGAAGATGAAGATTAAGTTTAAATTGATGAAATGTTTGCCATGCTGTGGCGACTTCAAAACTGATGTTGAAAATTGTTCCTTGACCCCCATTTTCAAAATTGCTGGCAAAAAAGGTGGGAAAATTCAACATTGTCCGATTTCAATGAAATTTGGTTTCCAAATAGATACTGATGTTGCGACTTCAAAACCGATGTTGAAAATTGTTCGTTAATTGCCCTCAAAAAAGGCGGGAAAATTCAACATTGTCCGATTTCAATGACATTTGGATTCCAAATTGGTCTTGATGTTGCAACTTCAAAACTGATGTTAAAAATTGTTAGTTGTCCGCCATTTTTAAAATGGCCACCAAAAAAGGTGGGAAAATTCAACATTGTCCGATTTCAATGAAATTTGATTTCCAAGTAGATATTGATGTTGCGACTTCAAAACCGATGTTGAAAATCGTTTGTTGACTGCCATTTACAAAATGACATCTCGACTTCAAAACTGGTGTCGAAAGTGGTCCTTAGCCACCACGTTTTTTGTCAAAAAAGCCCAACAAAGAAATATAGTAAGACATGATCAGACTTTAAAAACAGTTCAAGATATTGGAGGTGTTTGAGCTACGAAAGTTTGAGAAACTGAAGATCAACTGTATAACTTACATTGTTACCTTGATTGTGGCAACTGAAAGCCAGATGAGCGATACAGGCTCCTGGAAGCCTCTGGTTTGATTTGTTATCTTACTTAAGGCCAGACTTACTGAAAAGGCATTTTTAGCTCACCTGGCCAAAGGCCATGTGAGCTTTTGCCATCACTCGGCGTCTGTCGTCCGTCTGTCCATCCGTTAACTTTTATTCAAAGATCTTCTCCTCTGAAACTACTGGGCCAATACTAATCAAACTTGACCTGAATCATCACCAGGGTATGCTCTTTCAAGTTTAAGATTTTTATGACCGTAGACCAAACAACATGGCTGCTGTTACTAAAAATAGAACATAGGGGTGAATTGCCGTTTTTTGCAAATTACTCAAAAACCATTACAGATATCAAAATTCTGACAAGCGTAAAAATGATCAGCATGATGAGATCTACCTGCCCTGCAATTTTGAAGAATATCCGTGTACATGTCTTGGAGTTATTGCCCCTTTTCCGTAAAAATTTCAGTTTTTCGTTACTTTTAGTCTTATATATTGAAAATCATAGAAGAGAGAAGTGAAGTTTATGTAACAAAAATGGTCAGCATAGTAAGATCTACATGTCCTGCAATTTTGAAGAAAATCTGACAACCCACATAGGAGTTATTGCCCCTTTTTCTTTGAATTTTCACAATTTTTTAATGTTTTTACTTTCATTTCAAAAACTGTTTGAGATAAAGGTTAAATGTGAATTGCAAAAGTGTGGAGGTTTTCCAGAACTTCTATTTCTACATATGTCCAGCAGGTTCGCATCTCATCCAAGATGGCCGCCAGCAGGGAAGATAGTTTAACATAGGACCCTATGGGAAATGCATTCAAAGATCTTCTCCTCTGAAACCACTGAGTTTATGAGGACCAAAGTTTGTCACAGTAGTCTTTGGATGGTCCCCTTTAAAGTTTGTGATTTTTATGTTCGTACTTCATCCAAGATGGTTGCCAGCACGGGACATAGTTTATCATAGGACCCTATGGGAAATGTATTCAAAGATCTTCTTCTCTGAAACTACCAAGTCAAACTGAACCAAACATGGTCACAATAGTCCTTGGGTGGTCCCCTTTAAAGTTTGTGATTTTTACGTTCCTACCTCATCCAAGATGGCTGCCAGCGTGGAGCACAGTTTAACATAGGGACCCTATGGGAAATGCATTTTAATGTCTTCTCCTCTGAAACCACTGAGCCAATTGGAACCAAACTTGGTTACAATAGTCTTTAGATGTTTCCCTTCAAAGTTTGTGATTTTTATGTTCATACCTCATTCAAGATGGCTGCCAGCAGGGAACATAGTTTAACATAGGGACTCTATGGGAAATGCATTCAAATATCTTCTCCTCTGAACCTACTGAGCCAATTGGAGCCAAGCTTGGTTACAATTGTTTTTGGGTGGTCCCTTCCAAAGTTTGTGATTTTTAGTTTGCACTTCATCCAAGAAAATGTAACATCGGGTGAACTGATTTATAGTATGAATGGGTGGTCTTTTGGTGACAATGAATAAAATCAGCCGCCAGGTGAGCAATACAGGCTCATGTGAGCCTCTAGTTTTTCCCAGTATATCTTTACATTAAGTCTAAATTGCTGTTAAGCTGTGGCTGATAGATAGGTCATTGACATAGATTTAAAATTTCAACACTGTGGAACCTATCAAATCTGGCAGATGGGTATATTTTGAATGCCTTTCAAGTCCAACATTATTGGTTGCTCTGAAACACAACTTAAGACAGTTTTCTTTGTCTATTGATGTCATCTGGTAAGTGCAACACAATTTGTCATATAATATTGCTGTGTCCTTCCTTGCAAGTACAAAGGTATATTTTCCTTGTCCAGTTTTAAACGACATTTGATTTAAATAAAATTTTAAACTTTACTTGATTGTGATTGGTGTTGAAAAAGAACTTGAAATAACAAAAAAGAATGAGAATAACAAGTTATACAGCTACTTCTGTTCTAAAAATGAGGTTTATAGAAAGGGCTATACATGTAATTATAAGTTATTTATTACAGTACATGAACATTGATAGAATAGTGAACTTTCCATTCCCTACACCACCAGACAACGAACAAGTCAAGGTATTTATCATATATGAAGGTTTTACATATTTCAAGTGTTATCAAATAGTTTATTTATTATTTTAATCGAATAAAAATGAAAAAGTTTATCTTTTTTATGCTATATGCTATATTATTAGTATGACCTTTGTTCATATGTCATCTCTGTAGTAGCAGATTTTTTGGTAGAGGAAGTTACTCGTGAGAGAAAGAAAGAAAAAAATAGCAGCTAAGGAATGTTGGACAATAAGTTTTCAACCAATGATGTGATACATTATGACAATATAAAAAGTATTAAGATGTCCTTTTTCCCCACAATGCATTAGTTTGTGAAAGCAATGAATTGCAAATACTAGTCAATAATCAACATGAAGATGTGCTTGAAGGAAAATATATATAAAAAATTCTAAGATATTCAGTATGGTTTTGGTGTATGTCTAAATGCAATCATCTGTGGAGTTTGTTTTACAATTGTTTGACCTCTAATTATAGGAATATTTTATTCATTTTAAGACTAAAAGATACTAAAAATAACATATGAGATATGTTGTTGAATATTAAAGTCCTCTATGCATATAATTCCTACATATATTTTCTTTAAAGTAGTGCATATTTATTGTAGGCAGCTGAAAAATTACTAGTATCTCTTGGAGCACTGACTGAACCTGTAAGATCTGTCCGCATGAAGGACCTGAAAAAGGAGCCTGTTACAAAAATCACATCTCTCGGCAAAGTTATGGCATGTTTTCCTGTTTCTCCCAGATATGCTAAAATGTTGGCTTTAGGTCACCAACATGACCTTTTGGCCTATGTCATTGCCATAGTAGCAGGATTATCTGTACAGGAAGTATTTATAGAGATACAGAAACCTCCAGATAGTGATAAAGAGGTAGGTCATGATCTTGTAACCGACGTTACGCTGTCAGAAATTTTGAATTAGTTTTGCAACCACTCAAAGAAAGATTATACATGTAGATCATAGAACAGAATATCTGTCTTGAATAAAAGAAATGAGAATGGAGTAAAATCAAAAGATATATATATTGATGTTTTGATTGCTTTTCAAAATGTTCTTGCTATATCTTATTAGGGTACTGATTACCATAGTTAGTGTAACAATGTTCATACATTTTTCAGGCGGGGAAGTGGTCGAAATAGAACAATAGAAATCGAGCTCTCGTTTAAATGAGGTAGAAATGTTACTTTTTGGATGGTTTACCATAGATGCATAATTATAAAAGTTATTTCCAATGAAAAAAATACTAATATTTTGCATTCCTTTATTTTGAATTTATATGAAAACAACGTAGATTACCGCAGGTGAACGTATAGATGCATATACAATGTACAAATCGGCATAAAAGATCAAGTTAGTGTCCGTCTTTCGCATACCTGTCAACCCTCCCGCTTTCGGCGGGTCACACCCGCAAAACAGCTAAAAATTTGAATATGACCCGCGTCAAACTTATCACCCGTGCGGGTCATAGACATCACCCCCCATTCGAAATTTTTGACCCACAATGACCCCCATTCCCTTGAAAATATATAAATCCAAAAATAATGACTATAGGTTACTTAATTTAAACCTAATTATCCACATTGAAGCGTTAATTGGACCTAATTAAACGATTAGCCTTCCTGTTAAATAAACACGTTTTATGTTTACCTTCAATGAACTAATTAACCTGGTCAATCAGGCTTCACCTGTATGATTGCCCTTGAAATAGGATTTTGCATACTGTCTGATCTTTTTTACTCCCAATTTTTGTGATTTTTTTACAATTGTTTATAAATATTTGCAAAAAAAACATGTCTGGTTATCTCCCTTTTTAGCTCACCTGACCCGAAGGGTCAGTGTGAGCTTTTGCCATCACTTGGCGTCCGTCGTCCGTCGTCCGTCGTCCGTCTGTCCGTCGTCTGTTAACTTTTACATAATCATCTTCTCCTCTGAAACCACTGAAGCAAATTCAACCAAACTTTACAGGAATGATGTACTAAAGGTCCTTTACAAAGATTGCTCATTTCATTCCGATCCGATAAAAAACATGGCCGCCAGCGCGGAACTTAGGTTTAACATTGAACCCTATGGGAAAATTCACATTTTCTTCTTCTGTTCTGAAACCACTGAAGCAAATGCAACCAAACTTTACAGGAATGATGTACTAAAGGTCCTTAACAAAGATTGCTTATTTCGTTCCGATCCGATAAAAAACATGGCCGCCAGCACGGAACATAGTTTAACA
>MJUU01015377.1:10087-23730 GCA_002080025.1 Modiolus philippinarum | reverse complement strand
CAACTCCTCTTAAACCACTAGAAGGATTTTGATGAAACTTTACACAAAGGAAGGACACTATATGGAGAGATGCATGAAGAAATATAATTATTGTTCAAAACCAGGAAGGGGCGATAATTCAACTTTGAGTTTTCATTGATTCCCTTTGTATGGTTTACCTCTTACGCACAACTCCTCTTAATCCACTTGAAGGATTTTGATGAAACTTAAGACAAAGGAAGAACACTATATGTAGATGTGTAAAATGTCAAATAGGCTGAAAAGGGTGAATTTTATATTTGTCTGATTTAGACAGAGTGTTTTCATTGGAACCCTTGTGAAAAGTTTTTTCTTGAAGATTATATCATTGTGTCCGCACCTGTATTGTGTCCACACCAACTTAATTTTGCACTTACCATATCGATTCAGGGTTCAATGAGCGGGGGGTTTCTTTGGCTGCCATTCGGCGACAGCTCTTGTTATCCCTGTGACTATCAGTTCACATTCTAGTTTGACCATAATTCTTTGATTTTTGTATTATGATTAATGCAAGGAGGTTTTGGTAGAACCTATATTTTATACATTTCTAAGCCTGCCTAATGTTTCTGTATAGCAGCTTTATACTTGTTCACAGTCATCAGGAAAAGGAGTTAGATAGAATTAAATACTGTTTTTATGATTAAATAAAGTTTCCATAACGAGAACTAGTTGATTATGAAATTTCTCACATGGAGTTAAATAAATTTTTCAAATGTTTGAAAGTGAGGCTTGCCGAGAGTGGGGTATACTGTTTTTCCTCTGTCCTTCCGTCATTCTGTCACTCCCTCTATCTGTCCGTCCGTCCGTCACACATATTTTCGCCGCATTTTTCTCACAAACCACACATGACAACCACTTGATATTTGGTATTGTGCTTCAGTATGAGGTCCTATACTGCGCCTTCCCTTTTCGGCCATATCAGATCACCACTTCCTGTTTACCGACTTTGTGCCTTTTTTACTTTCATTTTCAAAATTGTGACTTTTTCGTCGTATTTTTCTCAGCAATTGCACATGACAGCCACATGATATTTGGTATGGTGCTTCAGTAATGACACATATACTATGCCTCCCCTTTTCGGCCATATTGAATCACTACTTCCTGTTTACTGACTTTGTGTCTTTTTACTTTCATTTTCAAAATTATGATTTTTTTCGTCGCATTATTCTCAGTAACTGCAAATGACAGCCACTTGATATATGGTATGGTGCTTCAGTATTTAGTTCTTTACTGCGCCTCCCCTATTCGGCCATATCGAATTACCACTTCCTGTTTACCGACTTTGTGCCTTTTAACTGTCATTTTCCATATTGTGACTTTTTTGTCACATTTTTCTCAGAAACCGCACAGACAGNATGAACTGAAGGTCCTTAACAAAGATTGCTCATTTCGTTCGGATCCAATTAAAAACATGGCTGCCAGCACAGAACATAGTTTATTTTCGCTCTATGGGAAATTCACATAAAAAACAAGGCCACCATGCAGAACATGGAAAACCCTGCTTCAGCATTTTGTCAGGTGAGCGATTCAGGCTCAGTGTCTGAGCCTCTAGTTATATTTTCTTGTTTTCCTATTTGATATTTTTTAATCAATTCTGAGATATTATGCTGTTCTCCAGCAATTATTTTATAAATAAAAACCTTATTTAACAAATAAAAAGACATTAATAAGATGTTTAAAACCCTATTTGCTTATATTTTTACAAAATATTGTTCTACTTAGATACCATGTGACTGCTTCAAAATTGAATAGATATAGTTACAGATGCCCCTTATTATGCAAATGTTTAATAGATTAATTTTGCTCTAATATGTCTTAATTAAGTGTAACTAATAGACACTAGCTGCTAGCATAGTATAAACATATTTTGCAAAAGTACAACTATCAACTTTGCTTTGAAGAGGCAGCAAAGAATAGAACTTTCGTTGACAACCTTTATTATTATGACCTCAACATATGCCGTGATGCGTAATCACCCCCGAAGGAACAATCCCAAAGGGGGTCATCACCCCCTTTGACAGCTCCAGAGGTTGACAGGTATGCTTTCGATATGGATCCCCAAAAAGGCCATCTTTAGATTTTGACCAAATTTTGTATACGGATTGTCAATACCCCTGTTATGCCATGTGCAAATTTTTATGTCCGCCCTTCGTAGCGTTTCTTTAGAATAGAAGTTAAAACACGATCAAATTTTCATCTCCTATGCATTCTTTCTAAGGTTTCCTTCAGGAATCAACTTTGTATAAATAGGAAACTGTCAACAAATCTCTCTAAAAGAATACCAAATAGTAACCACACTTATATTACATCTCAAATACTAATAAAGACATGTCCGAAAATCTTGAAATTTAACGAAGTGAAAATATTAAAGTAATACACGCCCCTTTAATTGCCCAATACATTTATTTCACGGTGAGTACAAATCACTCGCGAGCTAAAAATGTAACGAAAAGTCCATTTTCTCCCTACTTAAAAACTTTAAAAAAGTGGATCCTGAAAAAGGCCATATGCAGAAATCAATTTCATATGGTCTATACGATGCATAATTATATGTTTAATAAAACTCCTAAATTTTGTTTCCGCCCATGTCCTTTGAGGATGGCTAGATTTTTTTCTTTATTATCACACAGTCTTGACCATCAGATAGAGTTGGTTTTAGAACAATGTTTCATGAATTAATCAACGACATTTGTATATTTCTCATATATCTGTACAACACAGCGATTGTTGCAGCATAAGATACAAAGTTAGTGAAATTTTTTAAAAAATACCGCAAATATTAGAAATTTGATTTTTTTATACCGTGGCTGTGTCATCACACATCTCGTTTATTTGAGGAGATGGCAGGTAAACAAATTTACAGGAGAGACAATTTTTGTGAACTACTTCCCCGCCTGTTTTTGTGGTCTTTTAAACTAATCTTATGTAACATTATTTGTATTTTTGTAGAAAGATGAGTTTAGAAATCAATTACAGTACATGACACAGGTCAGAAGGTTATGGGCTGGAACTGTACGTAACATTTAAAAATTGAACTTTGACCTGATTGCATATTTCAACCTTTTAAGGTATAGAATATTTAGGGGTTATATATTGTTGGAGTATTGTAATAAATATCATTTGCTCTTCATGTTGGATGCAAATGATTTTTCATTCATTTTAAATACATGTTGTAGAAAATTTGGTAGTAATTAATGTCTTATTAAACTATCTTGAAAACCTCAAAAAAATGGATAACCAATTTTATGAAATCAACTCCTTCTACAGTTTTCAACCCAGATCTTTGAAACTTCTCAGAATGTTTCTATATATATTGAAGATGTGCATCTGACTTTATGGATTATTTCAATTTCTGTGCCCCCGAGAATCAAAGATTCTGGGGGCATATAGTTTTTGGTCTGTCCGTTTTTCTGTTTGTCTACAAAAAATTTAACATTGGGTATAACTTTTGAATGGTAAGTGATAGGGCTTTCATATTTTGCATGTGTATTCCTTGTGGCAAGACCTTTCAATTGGCACCAGAATCTTTTACCTTGTGACCTTGACCTTGGAATCTGAACAACTGCATAAAAACTTTAACATAGAGTATATCTTTTGAATGGTCAGTGATAGGGCTTTCATAGTTTGTATGTGTACTCCTTGTGGAGATACCTTTAAGTTGGTATTAGAATATTTGACCTCCTGACCTTGACCTTGGCAGGTGACTGTCCAGTAAAATTTCACCAAAAAAAGATGAAATTATTTTTTGTTTTAATTATTAAACTCATTTTGGATCAAATGTTTCTTGATATCTACAGAATTTTTTTGTGAAGAGATCTTTTAAATTATTCAGCATATTTTTTTCATTTATTCAATTTCTTTTTACAGGTATTAATATATAAACTATTAATATCAGTGATGAGGGATGTTAGTAAAAACATCTATTATAACATTCTTCTCTTCTGTACATTCCTCCACTCTTGGGGAACCAGTGAGTATTGATGGAAGTATATGAAAATATTCCTGATGTAATCAAAAATACTGAAGACACTGATAGACAGAACACAATGAGTTAACTATAAATGTTCCAAAAAGGGGGGGGGGGTTAAAATTGTTTTTAGTTTGCCTCAACGAAGTTTAGAAGGACTATTGGGAGTACCACTGGAGTCAGCGTCTACGTCCGCGTCCGCATTTAGGTATATATCTTAGTAACTATGAAGGGTAGGATCATCAAACTTTGTATACAGATGCATCTTAGGCTATCTCACAGCCTCCAAGAAAATTAGGTCTCTTTGACCTATATTTTCCGCTTGAACGACTTATACAAGTTTACGTCCGAGTTCAGATCTCAGTTAACAGTGTTTTCCATTCGCCATTTAAGCCGGGTTTGCCAACCACCTTTATTTTGAGGCTGACCGGCATTCATTCTGACCAACTGGTCGGCTTTTTCGGGAATTCCGGATTTTTTCATTTCCGTACCATCAAATTTCATAATTTACATGCGCCTAGATATTTTGTTTTTCTTGAAAAAAATGGCGGATCGAAAACTGTTTTCAATCAACATGCCTCGTAATCGAGAGAAAAGAAAAGCTGTGGGTGTGCTAACAAAGATAATCTGAGATTTGAAAGGCTCAGAAGCTCGTTGAACAAATATCTAGAAATGCCACGAAACGCAAGATAGGGCAATAGAATTGTAGATATGCGTGCGCGGTCTTGTACAAATCATGGTTGATCTACACAAACCTTTGCTTTGAGTTAGTCACTGCTTCATTCAAGTCTGGATGGGAATATAATACGTAGTACTGTAATTTTAAACATTAATGTATGAAGTGTAAAGTGTGCAAATATCAACACCAACTGTTTTATGCATTTTGATACATTTGTATCATGACTGATCAACCACAAAAATTAGAAATAATTTATGTTGCCAACGTCCATGTACCTTACAATCAAAATTAAAAACGTTTTAATTATTGTACTTGTAAAATAAATGTTTCAATATGCATAATAATAGTTTTGCATGGTACGAGAATAAAAACCCGGTTGGGATTTTAAGGGTTATAAGGGGCATTTTGAAAAACCCACCTTTCCTTGTTAAAAAATGAAAAACACTGCACTATGCATGGTAGGATCATGTAACCTTGCATATGCATGCATCTCTGATGGTAGGTCAGCATCCAGGCAAAATTAGGTAACTTTGACCTATATTTTCCGCTTGAACGATTTACATTAAAGTTTACGTCCGAGTTCAGATCTCAGGCACTTTTAACGGTAGGATCATGTAACATTGTATATGCATGCATCATTGATGGTAGGTCAGCATCCAGGTAAAATTGGGTCACTTTGACCTATATTTTCTGCTTGACGATTTACATTCAAGTTTACGTCTGAGTTCAGATCTCGGTCACTATACATGTTAGGATCATGTTACATTGCATATGCATGCATCTCTGATGGTAGGTCAGCATCCAGGCAAAATTAGGTCACTTTGACCTATATTTTCAGCTTGAATAACTTACATTCAAGAATACGTCCAAGTTCAGGTCTCAGTCACTATACATGTTAGGATCATGTAACCTTGCATATGCATGCATATTCGATGGTAGGTCAGCATCCTGTCAAAATTAGGTCACTTTGACCTATATTTTCCGCTTGAATAACTTACATTCAAGTTTATGTCTGAGTTCAGATCTCAGTCACTATACATGTTAGGATCATGTAACCTTGCATATGCATGCATCTCTGATGGTAGGTCAGCATCCAGGTAAAATTAGGTCACTTTGACCTATATTTTCTGCTTGATTGACTTACATCCGAAATTAACTGAAGAGTTTAGATCTCAGTCACTATACATGTTAGGATCATGTAAACTCGCATATGGATACATCTCTGACAATGTGCCATAATGAGGCGAACTTTGTAATCGTTGATTACCTATGTTTTTTTTAATAATTCTTGGATAATGATTGTAGAGGGTTAGTTGGGTGACTTCTGTGTTTGCATCCAGTTGCAATTATTTAATGTGATTTAATTTTTCAGTTGAAACCAGAATTCATTTTTACAAATCATTTTGTCAGAGGAACATTAATTGTTGTTCAAAGTTGCTAAAATGTTTTTTCTGAACTTCTACTTGGGGGCATAAGTGTTTCACAGAACACATATTGTTTTTTCCATTTTCAGGACTTTGGAACTTAGTCATTTTTTATCAACATTTTCATCAGAGGATACCTATTTTGTGTAATGAACTTCTCCTACAGTTTTCAACCCAGATCTTTGAAACTAGTCAGAATGTTTCTATATATAAATTGAAGATTGGCACCTGACTTTATGGAATTATTTTGGAAATTTATTTCCTATTTTTCAAGACTTTGTCATTTTTATTGACATTTCAACAGAGGGTACCTATTTTCTGAAATTAAAGTCCCATTTAAAGTCCATATTGAAGATCCAGTAAAACAACACTTTATAGCTTGAAGCACCAAAACACAACCTTGCCATTTGAGTCTTTGACCAATTATATTACGGAAATAAATAACCTTTGAACTATGTAAGATAGACTTTTAATACTGGGCAAGTGTATTTCTAGTCCTGAGGAACATAATTATGCAAAAAAGTAAGGTCCGACCAAAGGTCAATGTCAAAGAGGTAAAAAAGTGGTTAAATTGGCAGTTTTCCTATATTTGACTTGAATCTTGGGGCATATGTAGTGTTTCACAAACACATCTTGCTTGTTTCAAAAGGGATAGTATCCATAATTGCGTATGCATACTATACTATTCAGTTTCTTTGAATGCGATTAATACCATGATTTAACAACAAAACAACCAAGATGATTATCAGATTTCTAGGATGTTGAATTAATCAAAATCAGATGCCATTAGTTTTTTTTAAACAAACATGATAAAGATATGGTAAATCAGGATTTTTATACAACCGCAAAAAATTTTGTGGTCGTATAATGGTATGGCGCTGTCGTCGTTGTTGTCGTTGTCGGCGTCGTTGTCTGTAGACTCTAAGTTTTGGCTAATAACTCAAGTTCAATTTGATCAATCCTTATGAAATTTTAATACAATGTTCTTTGGCACAAAAGGAAGGTGTGGATAGGTTGTGTTTATTATGGCCCCTCCCATTTTTAAAATAGGGGCCGAAAAGGGCAAAATTGGGTGTTTTCACCTATTTAGCTGTATAATTTTTATTAATTATCGGATTTTGATGGGGTTTCTTTCAGTGTGCTCCTGAGGTAATTTCCGATCAGTGGTATGTGAACGGATTTCACGTAGCATTTACCGTTCTTGAGATAAATGGGGTCCAAAAGGGGCGAATTTTAAAAATTTATTTTTTTATTTTTAGTCCTATTTTGATGCCATTTTTTGCAATGGATTCCTTATGAAAAATAAATAGGAGCTGCACCATCAGATTTTTGATAATTTGTTTCCTTTCCGAGTTAGGAGGGGCCAAACGGGGCAAAAATTGAAAACATGCAGATTACATAAAATTTTTAATTTTCATCGGATTTCGATGGGATTTTTTTCTATGGATTCCTCTTGATGTAAGCTTTCAGCAATATGTCAATGGATTTGGCGTAGCTCTTACAGTTTCCCAGCTATGAGGGGCCGAAGGGGGCCAAAATCGTAAATTTACAGATAACCTAAAATTATTATTTTTCATCAGATTTTGATGGGATTTTTTTCTTTGAATTCCTCTTGATATAAGCTTTTAATGATATGTCAACAGATTTTTTCGTAGCTCTTACCGTTTCCGAGCTTCAAGGGGTCAAAGGGGCCAAAATTGCAAATTTTCGAAATACGTGAAATCTTTATTTTTCATCAGATTTCGATGGGATTTTTTTCTTTAAATTCCTCCTGATATAAGCTTTCAGCACTATGTCAACAGATTTTGAATAGCTCTTACGGTTCCAAAATTGCAAATTTTCAAAATAGGTGAAATCTTTATTTTTCATCGGATTTCAATAGGATTTTTTTCTTTCGATTCCTCTTGATGTAAGCTGTCGGTAATATGTCAGTGGATTTTGCATAGCTATTACCGTTTTCTAGCTACAAGGAGTCAAAGGGGCCAAAATTGAAATTTTTCGAAATATTTGAAATCTTTAATATTCATCAGATTGCGATCAATTTTTTTTCTTTGGATTCTTCTTGATATAAGCTTTCAGTAGTATGCCAACAAATTTGGCATAGCTTATACCGTTTCAGAGCTAAAGGGGCCAAAGGTGCCAAAATTGCAACTGATTCAAGCTCTTTATTTGGTCCATTTAATTACTGTATCAAGCTCTTTACTGTGTCCTCATTCATTTTGAATTACAATTATCAAGCTCTTTACTGTGTCCTCATTTATTTTGAATTACACTTATCAAGCTCTTTACTGTGTCCTCATTCATTTTGAATTACACTTATCATGCTGCATTCAGCGTAGCCCTTTATTTCATGTGAGTGTTTAATTTTTCTCTATGTTCCCGATATACAAAAGGATGCAGATTTATGCCTCCAGGTAATTTTCACTTCCATTTAAATCCATTGGATAAAGTATAAAAATATGAATTATAAACCAAACAAATATTTTTCTGCCCTGTTTTACATCAAAACTTTGAAAAAAAGTGGAAGCAAAAGTAACCCATAATTCGTTTATTAAACATAACGCCGACTTTGAATGACATACTTTCTGTGAATTATAGTAACACTGGTCATTTTATTTGATGTTAATTTTGTATGATATCACTATTTAGTGACATATTCTGCCTTTTACAGGGACATTCTTTGTTGCTAGGAGATTTAATGGTACTACTAAAAGCCATAGGTTCAGCTGAATACCAAGGATGTACCCCAGAATTCTGTCAGAAACATGGACTTCGTTACAAAGCTATGAAAGAAGTCAGAAAATTAAGAGCTCAGCTGACTAATACAGGTAAAACTACATTGAAAGAATTTTCTCAATTATGAAAATTAAAACATTGATAGGATTTCCACTTAATTGAATTAGGACATTACTTAAAATTCTAATATGACTCTCTTCTTTGGCTTTGGAAACAAAGCTATGTTCTAATTCCAACAATATTTTTTAGCACATGCGCATATTTTTTACAAAAGGATATTCGTAATGTACAGTTTCACATTTTATTCACTCAATATTCATGTGTAAATAATGTTTAAAACTAAAATCACTAAAAAGCTGCATCAAATAATGACAATAATAGAAATTGACAACAGTTACTAAATTTAAAACTCTGAACTGAAATTGACATAACCGTAACCTAGCAACGACTGCGTTGTTGTTATGAAATCTTATCTATGTTGCATATCATGCTTTACAATTCACATACAAAAATTTTAATTTTAGCAATAATAAAATTGCAAATATGAGTTTTATTCCTTTTCTTTTCTTTTTTTGCCTCAAATATAACATAACTAAGCAGTCATATATATATATATATATATATATCAGAAATACAACCGGCTCACATTTATATACCCGCTCCGAGTTATAAATATCCGTATTTCATATTTTTACAATAGATGATTTGTATTAATTCATAAGCTTATGAGCAACTTGTATTCATAAAATAAAGAATATAGATTTCTCTATGTCCATTTATGTGTGTTTGTAAGCAGTTTTCCGACATATTTTAATTCTATGGTCAAACCCAATATTGTCCTCTAAGAGCCGCTTCGAATGTTCAAAACGCTTGTTAAATATATTAGAATCGAAATAGATTATTGCAATTGGGCTTTATGCGAATTAGAACATGGGCAGACCTTATATTTGTTTTCATTTTATACCTCGCTATCGCTCGGTATAAAATATTGACAAATATAAGGTCTGCCCATGTTCTAATTCGCATAGAGCCCGCTTGCAATAATCTATTTCTTAAGAATATCATTGTTTGCTCATACAAAATGGCGTTCAAGTAGTGATTGTAAGAAGTGATCCAGAACTTAACATAAGCAAGATTTTTAATCTTTCAATGGCAGCATAGATGTTTTCATTATGCGAATTAGGTAGTAGAATCTTCATATTACAAGATACATTTATAAATAAAGACCACAACTAATTGTTTGTGGAATAAATTTGGTGATGAATAACGGGAAGATGTTTTATATAATAACATTTCTTCTGTTGGTAGGGTGTTAAACTAGTTGGTTAAATTAATGTTATAACAATATTCCATACATTAGCTATAGGGGTGCACTTTAATGGCTGGAACTTGAAGAAAATAGTGAAACAGTTTAAGATAGAGGGGAGTTTCAAATACAGTGCACCCTCGTTATATCGCCACCTTTGGGACCAGAGAAATTTTTGGCCATAAGTGAGGGTGGCAATATATCGAGGGAATAAATCACATAGAGACTATGCAACTTATTGATAAATGTACCTTGAAAATGGTTGGCGATAAGTTGAGGGACTGCCGTTAAAGAGGGGCGGTATAACGAGGGAGCACTGTACTGAGGTAGAACTATAGGGTTCTAGACATCCATGGTGTTCCAGTTATTACAGTTGGGGCCATACAAATTCAACTTTATTTGTGATTGAGATTTCAAACATAAAGTCAATTATGAAGTCTCATTACTACCCTTTTTATACCCTCGCTTCGAAGGAGGAGGTTGTATACTGTTTTACCTGTGTCGGAAATTCTGTCATTCCGAAATTCGGTCATTCTGTCCGTCACAGCTTTCGTAAAGCTTTTCTCTGCAATGGTAAATGATACAAACTTGAACTTTTGTCAGAAGCTTTGTGTAGTCATGCCATATTGTGGGATGCATTTTCAAACCTGTCGGGATGCTACTTCCTGTTCACTAACTTAGTCAATTTTTCATAATTCTGTCTGTCTGTCACAACTTTCGCAAAGCTTTTCTCTGCAATGGTAAATGATACAAACTTGAAATTTATTCAGAAGCTTTGAGTAGTCACAACTTTCGTACAGCTTTTCTCTACAATGGTAAATGATACAAACTTGAAATTTTGTCAGAGGCTTTGTGAAGTCATACCATATTGTGGGACACATTTTAAGACTTGTGGGGTACTACGTTTTGTTTACCAACTTTGTCAGGTTTAGAGACAGGAAGGTGAGAGCGGGGTATTACTAGTGAGCATTGGCTCACAGATCCCTTGTTTTCTTCAACCTTCATCATTGACAACAGTCATGATTGTTAGCTCACCTGGCCTAAAAGGCCATGTGAGCTTTTGCCATCACTTTGCATCCATCGTCCGTCCGTCCATCGTCCATCAACAATTTCAAAAATCTTGTCCTCTGAAACTGCTGGGCCCATGGTAACCAAAGTTGGCCATAATCATCACCAGGGTATGCACTTTCAAATTCATGTTCGAATAGTTGGCTGGTCAAACAACATGGCCGCCATTGCTAAAAATAGAACATGGGGTTAAATTGCAGTTTTTGGCCAATAACTCAAAACAGTTACAGATATCAAAATTTTAATAGAGTAAAAATGATCAGCATGATGATATTTACCTAAGGTGCAATTTTGAAGAAAATCTGAAAACTCATCACAGAGTAATAGTCCTTTTTCCGTAAAATTTTCATTATTTTTGCAATTTTTATTTTTTATTTCAAAAAGTGTAACAGAAAGAGGTCAAGTGTAAATTGCAAAAATGTTTAGCTCATCAAGATCTACCCACCCTGGAATTTTGAAGAAAATCCCAAAAACCCTTATAGGAGTTATTGTGCTTTTTTTCACAGGATTTTTAGAATTTTCATATTTTTCATCTTTTATTTTCAAAACTTAAGATGAAGTTTAAGTGTAAATTGATAAAATGTTTGCCATGCTGTGGCGACTTCAAAACTGGTGTTGAAAAATGGTAGTTGTTGACCGCCATTTTCAAAATGGCTGCCAAAAAAGGCGGGAAAGTTCATCATTGTCCGATTTCAATAAAATTTGGTTTCCAAATAGATATTGATGTTGCGTCTTCAAAATTGGTGTTGAAAATTGTTTGTTGACCACCATTTTCAAAATGGCTGCCAAAAAAGGCGGGAAAATTCAACATTGTCCCATATCAATGATATTTGGTTTCCAAATAGGTAGTGATGTCGCAACTTAAAAACTGATGTAAAAAATTGTTCGTTGACCACCATTTTCAAAATGGCCCCAAGCAAAAAAGGCAGGAAAATTCAACATTGTCTTTTTTCAATAAAATTTGGTTTCCAAATAGATATTGATGTTGCAACTTCAAAACTGGTGTTGAAAATTGTTCGTTAAAATGGCTGCCAAAAAAGGCGAGAAAATTCAACACATTGTCCGATTTCAATGAAATTTGGTTTCAAATAGGTATTGATGTTGCAACTTCAAAACCCATGTTAAAAATTGTTTGTTGACCCCCATTTTTAAAATGGCTACTAAAAAAGGCGGGAAAAATTCAACATTGTCCGATTTCAATGAAATTTGGTTTCGAAATAGATATTGATTTTACAACTTCAAAACTGGTGTTGAAAATTATTTGTTGACTGCCATTTTCAAATGGCTGCCAAAAAAGGTGGGAAAAATCAACATTGTCCGATTTCAATGAAATTTGGTTTCCAAATAGATATTGATGTCGTAATTTAAGAATATGGTGTTCAAAATTGTTTGTTGAACGCCATTTACAAAATGATGTCTCGACTTCAAAACAGGTCCTTAGCAAGAATATTTTTTGTCAAAAAATCCCAACAAAGAAATATAGTAAAACATGATCAGACTTTAAATACAGTTCAAGATATTGGTGGTGTTCGAGCAACTAAAGTTTGAGAGACTGAAGTTCAACTGTATAATTTACTATGTTAGCTTGACTGTGGCAACTGAAAGCCAGGTGAGCGATACAGGCTCTTGGGAGTCTCTGGTTATATTTTATGCTTGAAAATTTGTAAAATCGTAAGAAAAACAAGATAATCATCTGCTTACTGTTGAGTTAGTGAGTTACACTATTTTTCCATTCTCGATAGTTAAAGGGAAAATTCGCAAAAAAATAAAAATTCAATATTTTATTCCTCATATCTTAGTTAGCACATAAATATATGTAATACTGTTCAATTGTCTTGGATAACTACACAAGACTGAATTAATTGTGGGCAGATCCCGATGCATCAACCGCCATATTGTCATCTTGTCAACTTAAAAAGTCACGTGATACTTAAAGACCACAAAATACCAAAACTCGATAAGCCCGTGAAAAAACAGCAAGTACAAAACTCTGATCTGTCCAAATACAAAGTAATTTCTTTCACAAAATTCAACGATTTGTAATTTATTCAACAAAGAACTGAAAATTTGCAGCTATTTCAAAATATATCATTAAATTGATAATATATCCAGAACTTTTACGAAGTTCCCGTGTTCACAAATTAACAGAAAACATTGTAAAATTAGGATTTATATACAAGAAGTATTCATAGCTATGCAGGCGTGTATACACCATATTGTGTATTAACTGTTTATTGAGATGACAGGTGTCAGACCCATCCGACCACTTCTACCTGTATAAATCACTTGATCTTACCTGGAAAAATGACGATCCCAGTTGATACCACCTGCTGGTACACAATCAACTCCGCACGCAAACACCTTATGCATTGAATTTGTATGAGACTCATACCTTAGACTTATTAGTTATACAACTCAGGGTAGAAACTTCTATCTTTTTTTCTA
>MJUU01015376.1:248773-260433 GCA_002080025.1 Modiolus philippinarum | reverse complement strand
AAAAGGCGGGAAAATTCAACATTGTCCGATTTTAATGAAATTTGGTTTCCAAATAGGTTTTGATGTTGCATCTTCAAAACTGATCTTCAAAATTGTTTGCGGACCGCCATTTTCAAAATGGCTACCAAAAAGGGCGGGAAAATTCAACATTGTCCGATTTCAATGAAATTTGGTTTCCAAATAGGTATTGATGTTGCGACTTCAAAACTGATGTTAAGAATTGTTTGTTGACCGCATTTTCAAAATGGCCGCCACAAAAGGGGGGAAAATTCAACATTGTCTGATTTTAATGAAATTTGGTTTCCAAATAGGTTTTGATGTTGCATCTTCAAAACTGATGTTAAAAATTGTTTGTTGACCGCCATTTTCAAAATGGCTGCAAAAAAAGGCGGGAAAATTCAACATTGTCCAATTTCAATGAAATGTGGTTTCCAAATAGATATTGATATTGCGACTTCAAAACCTGTGTTGAAAATTGTTCGTTGACCGCCATTTTAAAATGGCCACCACAAAATGCAGGAAAAAATTTGGTTTCCAAATAGGTATTGGTGTTGCGACTTCAAAACTGATGTTAAGAATTGTTCGTTGACCGCCATTTTCAAAATGGCCGCTAAAAAGGCGGGAAAATTCATTATTGTCTGATTTCAATGAAATTTGGTTTCTAAATAGGTATTGATGTGGCAACTTTAAAACTAATGTTAAAAATTATTTGTTGACTGCCATTTTCAAAATGGCCACCAAAACAGGTGAGAAATTTCAACATTGTCCTATTTCAATGAATTTTTTTTGTCCAAATAGATATTGATGTTGCGACTTCAAAACTGATGTTGAAAATTGTTGGATGGCCGCCATTTACAAAATGACGTCTGGATTTCAAAACTGGTGCCAAAAGTGGTCCTTGGCAAGAATGTTTTTTGTCAAAAAAGCCCAACATAGAAATGTAGTAAAACATGATCAGACTTTAAATACTGTTCAAGATATTGTAGGTGTTTGAGGTACTTAAGTTTGAGACTGAAGATCAACTGTATAACTTACAATGTTACCATGATTGTGGCATCTGAAAGCCAGGTGAGCGATACAGGCTCTTGAGAGCCTCTAGTTTCATAAAATTTTCAAAATTTCAACTTTATTAATTTTTTAACAGAAAAACTATAAGAGATAGAAGTCAACTTTAAATTGCAAAAATTTTCAGCATGTCAAGATCTACCCACCCTAAAATTTTGAAGAAAATCCAAAAACCCTTGTAGGAGTTATTGCCCTTATTTCCAAAAATTTTCATATTTTTTGTCTTTTATTTCCAAAACTATAGAAGTTGAAGATTAAGTTTAAATTGATAAAATGTTTGCAATGCTGTGGTGACTTCAAAACTGGTTTTGAAAATTGTTCGTTGACCGCCATTTTCAAAATGGCCGCCCAAAAAAGGCGGGAAGATTCAACATTGTCCGATTTCAATAAAATTTGGTTTCAAAATAGATATTGATGTTCAGACTTTAAAACCGGTGTTGAAAATTGTTCGTTGACCGCCATTTTCAAAATGGCTGCCAAAAAGGCGGGAAAATTCAACATTGTCCAATTTCTATGAAATTTGGTTTCCAAATAGGTATTGATGTCATAACTTCATAACTGATGTTAAATATTATTCATTGACAGCCATTTTCAAAATGGCCGCCAAAAAAGGCAGGAAAATTCAACATTGTCCGATTTCAATGAAATTTGGCATCTAAGTGGATATTGATGTCGCTACTTCAAAACCTGTGTTGAAAATTGTTTGTTGACTGCCATTTTCAAATGGCTGCCAAAAAATGCGGGAAAATTCAACATTGTCGATTTCAATGAAATTTGTTTCCAAATAGATATTGATGTTGCAACTTCAAAACTGATGTTGAAAATTGTTCATTGACTGCCATTTACAAAATGATGTCTCAACTTCAAAACTGGTGTCGAAAGTGGTCCTTAACAAGAATGTTTTTTGTCAAAAAAGCCCAACAAAGAAATATAGTAAATCATGATCAGACTTTAAGTCCAGTTCAAGATATTGGTGGTGTTAGAGCTACCAAAGTTTGAGAGACTGAAGACCAACTGTATAACTTACAGTGTTAGCTTGATTGTGGCAACTGGAAGCCAGGTGAGCGATACAGGCTCCTGGGAGTCTCTGGTTATTTTAACCAATAGAAAATTAGATTTTTCAAAATAGCCATACCTTTTGGGTTCACTTGTATTGCAGATTTGCCCCTGTCATTATGTTTGAATAGATGTAAAATTAGTATTGGAGACTCAACTTATAGCATTAATATGAAGCAACCTTTTGGACTAATGAACCAGCAGTTGATACTAGATTTATTTTCAAAAATATAAAGACCTTTCTGAAATTTCTGATTTTGAGTTCCCTTATAAGAAGTTGAGAGGAATTACTGCAAATAACCTCTGACTTTTCCCATATTTCTTCTTTAACTGTTAAAAGTATTTACCTGATTTCACATGTAAACTGTTTATACACACTTCCTATTGTTACAACAACTTTCATTCATGCCTGAAGAGTTTAATCCTCTAGGAAAATTCTATCAAACTGATTAAATGACTTCAAAGTGATTACCTTTATTGGTACAGAAAGAAAACTTGACAAGACCAATGAGTGATAGTTGGGGGTGGAATCAAACCTTTTTTTTCAGAATTTATTCATTAATTTATGAAGATATATGCAAACTGAATTAGAAGTAGCTAACTTATACTTGGCACAGGCTTTCAAGCGGGCCCTTATTTTCCTAAAATTCCTTATTTTTTACAAATAGCCCTAAAATTCCTAATTAAAGCTGTAAAATCCTAAAAAAGCCCCACTTTTATGTGAAAATCCTATTTTTTTTTAATTTTCAAAATTTGAAAAATCATAAGTATGCATAAGATATTAAAGTTAATTTAATCTAGCTTTAGTATACTTTTAGAAATACTTATTTGCCACTCAAGAGACTATTTGATGGTTATCAACAGTATTCAGCATTTTTAGCTGGCCGGGATGAATGTCCCGAGAGCTATTGTCATACCCCCGGCATGGGCGTCGTCGACATCAGCAAAACTTTAACATGGCTTATGGAATTGAAACCTGAAGAGCGAGGGTGTTGATATTTGGTATGTGACTTCCTTGTGATGAGAGCTTTCTTCTGGTACCATACTTGTAGACATCTTGACCTTGGCCTGAGGGCAAGTTTTAAAAAACTTTAACCTTGCCTCTAGAAGGTAGGCTTTTAGTGGTAGGATGTTCATATTTGGTATGTAACTCTCTTATGATGAGAGCTTTCTTCTGGTACCATACTTGTAGACATTTTGACCTTGGCCTTGCCCGTAGGGCAATTTTTGAACAACTTAAACCTTGCCTTTAGAAGGTAGGCTTTTAGTGGTAGGATGTTTATATTTGGTATGTAACTTCCTTATGATGAGAGCTTTCTAGTGGTACCATATTTGTAGACATTTTGACCTTGACCTTGCCCTTAGGGCTATTTTTAAAAAATCTTTAACCTTGCTTCTAGAATTAAGTTGTTTAGTGGTAGGGTGTTAATTTGGTATGTAACTTCCTTATGATGAGAGCTTTCTAGTGGTACCATTTTTGTAGACATTTTTACCTTGACCTTGCACTGAGGGCAGTTTTAAAAAAAATAACCTTGCCTCTAGGATTAAGTTGTTTATATTTGATATGTGACTTTCTTGTGATGAGAGCTTTCCGATGGTACCTTTCTACAACTTTCAAATTTATTGTGCATTGATGTCACTCTTATCCCCGGCGAGCTATGTTGTCTTCTGACAACTCTTGTTTGTATTGGCATACTATGGAACCATGCTGGTAATCATCCAAATGGTCTTCTGAATTGGTAATTAACTTTTGTATTATTGTTCTTTGCCCAAATGGTGAGTAAACCTAATTTTTCAGTCATAAATCATTAAAAATAGTACATTTTATCCCTCATTTTTGTTTTAAAACCCTAAAAATTCCTAAAATTAGCCCTTGTTTTTTGAAAATTTAGCCCTAAAAAAAAACCCTTATTTTTTTGCAAAAAGTAGCTTGAAAGCCTGTTGGCAACCATTGCAAGTATCCAATGAATAAAACTTAGTTTTGGTTTTATTTAAAATTTAATGCTACCGGCCAAATATTTGATTCTGAGCCTCTGCCCCCCCCCCCATTTCCAAATAAAAAAAGCTCCCTGATATATTGATTTTCAAATTTCAGAATTAAGAAAAAATTGTACTTTTAATTTCCTCATCATTTTAATACCTTTGAAGTCATTTAATCAGTTTGATAGATTTTTTTTAGAGGATGAAACTCTTGTAACAATTGGAAGTGTGAATAAACAGTTTACCTGTGAAGACAGGTAAATACCTTTTACAGTTACAAAAGAAATATGGGTAAAGTCAGAGGTTATCCGCAGTAATTAGAGTACTGATAATATCAAGGCCTGTGTCTGTATATATCTGTATCCTCTATATGGGGAAGGATCAGCACATGGTAGCATTTGGGTTTGACTTACAAAGAACATTGGGTCTCTTTGACCTGTATTTTGTGCTAAGTCAACTTACATTCAAGAAACATCTTTGTTCATATTTAAATTATTGTTCATGGAAGGATCTTGAGCACTTGCATACACATGCATCTCTGGTGGTAGTTCAGCGTACAAGTAAAATTTGGTCACTTTGACCTGCATTTTCTGCTTGATGTACTAACATTTGTGTCCAAATTTCGGTTATTGTACATGGTATAATTACTAGTATCTTCCCTTGTATATGTATGTACCTTTGATAAAAGGTTGGTATTCTGGCAAAATAAATTTACTGTGATCATGTGGGATAACAAGACTAATTTTGTAATTGTTGATTTATACCTAGTTTTCCTCTGGTAGAATTAATTTTACAGTTTGGTTTTCTTCTTTCAGAGTCGACAAAATAACCATACCATCCAAACTTGGTAAAGGACATTTAAAGAGAACAACTGAAGTATTTGACTGCTGGTTTGAGAGTGGTAGTATGCCTTATGCTCAGGCTCATTATCCATTTGAGCATAAAAAGGAGTTTGATGACTCATTTCCAGCTGATTTTATTGCTGAAGGAATAGATCAGACTAGAGGATGGTAAATAGATTAAATTGATATAGTAATGTTATCTGAAATTAAGTGAGAACCTAAACATCAGTCTTAAAAAAATAATTCAAAGATATGTGAAATATTCACATTTATCCTGATATGAATAAAGTCCATTTTGACAATGTTCACATTTTTTGACCTTTTGTCTCTGACTGGTTTTTCTTAACAAGCTCCCTTTTTGATTTTAAAATGAATACAGAAAGGATTGTATTACCTTGTGAGTTTACCTTTAAGTTTGTTTATTTCTTCACTTTTTCATGAATTCAATATTTCAAGTATTAAGTTATCTGTGCAACAAAAATAAATACAATGTTAATGAGTGAGATACTGATTACTTTTAAGTTTAATTAAGTTATATATGGCATATTTGTCATGTTTGTGATGTGAAGATATGTATAAGATTAATATGACCTATTTTCCCAAGTTTTACACCTTATTAGATCTGTCCTAATTGATGTGTATATATTAGATCAATGTTATCTATTTTTCAGGTTTTACACCTTGCTAGTTCTGTCTACATTGCTGTTTGGAAAACCACCTTTCAAGAATCTGATTGTAAATGGCCTTGTACTCGCATCGTAAGTATAGGAAATATTCAGTTATTTCTATTTAATAATGAAAAAAAAATCATGTTGTAGCAGATTATTTTGTGCTGGTTGATGATGTCACTAGAATAGAATACATTTATGAGGTAGTTTTAAGGTTCTATAAATTAAGAAAGCAACATGTCTTTCAGGCTGCTGAATTTTCCATAATTTCTGCATATATATATAGAATAAAATAATCCAAATGATATTAACCCCTTTAATTGTCAAATAGATGGCATTGAAGATTGTGATTTCAGAATTCAAAAGGAAAAACCAATGAAAAACCTTGGTCGGTTATCTCCATGTACCAAGTTAGTTTTGTAAGTAGAGATAATTTTAATTAGCAAATCAATAACCTCTTTTGATATTTAAACATAAATTATCTCCACTTCAACTATATATAACTAACTTGGTACAGGGAGATAACCGACCGAGGCTTCTCATGCAGTGAAGTAAATACTAAATTTGATATTTACAACACACAATACTTTTAATGACTTTAAAAACTGATTTGTACAAAATTCAGCAAAGGACAGATATTTGTAAGGGAGAGGGCTCTTTAGTTTTCAACAAAATTTTTTAAAAATTTGCATATTGCAATGTCCAAAATAATATTTGATTTTTGAACCAGAACTGAAATAAAGAACTGTTGAATACCCTAATTGACTATAACACATAATAAGTGATGGTATCCTTAAATATATTTAGTACACACAATTTTATATACTGCATGAAAACTGAATCATAAAATTTTGTTTTTTATAGAGATGGACAGAAAATGAGTAAAAGGAAGAAGAATTATCCAGATCCTATGACTGTTGTAAATAAATATGGTGCAGATGCTCTCAGGTATCAACATTTTCATTTATTTTCAATAATACACTTTATGTAGATATAAAAGATAGTAATATGAAAGTGAGAAAAAAAAAAACTCTGAATACTATGGTGGAAATTAAATTATTGAATACCGAAGTTTCTGTGAATTTAATTTCTGCAAATGCTTATTACGACAACTTAAGTGATTTTCATGAACTAGTTGCACATGTTTATTTCTTAAAGTATACATTCTCTGGCATTTTATAATATACAGTGAAACCTGTCTAAACCGAACCCTGACTAAACTGAAACCCTGTCTAAACCAGACATCATGTGAAGACCCATTTTATCAATATCTTTATATTTATAACCTGTGTAAACCAAACACCTGTCTAAATCGAACAAATTCTTCAGTCCCAAAGGGGTTCGGTTTAGACAGGTTTCACTGTACATGTATCTGCAACTAATGTATTTGTGTATAGGTCATATTTATGTAATTCTTCAGCAGTGATGGCTGATTCTCTGAGATTTAAAGGTTGAAGTTCATGAACTAGTTTCACGTGTTTATTTCTTATAGTGTACATGTATGCACCACTAATGTATACATGCATATTTATTCAAGGTTGTATCTGTGTAACTCGCCAGCAGTGAGGGCTGATTCTCTGAGATTTAAAGAAGAAGGAGTAGAAAGAGTACTTAAAGACGTCTTCCTACCTTGGTACAATGCCTACAGATTCTTCATGCAAAATGTAGAGAGACTTGAAAGGGTTAGTTATTCCAGGACCAAATGAAGTATTTTGTTTGATTATAAGATTAATAAATTGGCCAACAAAAGTTTTTATGACTGTTTGATAAGAAAAAAAAGCAGTCAATAGTATTCTATATAAACTACTAAAACGTATCATAAACTTTATGGTTTACTTGTACAATGTACCCTCGTTATATCGCCACCTTTGGGACCAAGGAATTTTTTGGCAATAAACGAGGGTGGCGATATATCGAAGGAATAAATTACATAGAAAGTATGTAACTTTTTTGAAAAATAAACTTTGAAAAGGGTTGGTGATAAGTGAGAGACCACCATTAAAGAGGGGCGGTATAACGAGGGAGCACTGTATGTGATTTGACAAAGTCTGTAACACACACATTTTATTTAACTGATGATATTACTTTTGTATGACAGTATTTTGGCAAGACAAAGCCCCTTGTGACAATAAGTTATTATTCTGTAAATAATTGTACTTTCAGTTTTATATTATATGATTTCAGGAAGAAGGAATTACATTTACATACAGTGATAGTAAGACAGATAAACCTACAAATTATATGGACAGATGGATTTTATCATTTACCCAGAGTTTACTGAAATATGTCCGGGAAGAAATGGGAGGTATGTAAACCAAGTAATACAATATATGTATTGGTTCATTCATGAACAAATCTTCTTTCATGGTGTGCTGCTTTGAATAAGACTGTCCCAACTTAAAGTTAAAAGGTTAAAAAAGAATGAAAATTTTCACATTAAATAAATTTTGAAGTCCTTTCTTAAATAAAAAGATTTGATTTTGAATTTAGAAACGAAATTAATGGCAACAGAATATGATAACAGTTTCTTTGTTTTAATTAATAAGTGTTTTACCTGATTATGCAATTTGAAGTACATTGCATTATAACCTGAATAGTTTTGAAAAATTCATGATCACAAATACACATATATAATCCTTGCATCATACAACATGCTATATGTAGTAATCAAATGTTAATGTTTCAGCATACAGACTTTACACTGTCATGCCCAAACTGGTAAAATTTGTAGACAACCTGACCAACTGGTATGTTAGGATGAACAGAAAAAGATTAAAGGTAAACAACATAATGTATACCTGTCATTTAAATGTAAATCTTCTTTCTTCAGCTGTAGAACCTTCTACAAGAAGAGCAGAGTTGTTATTCTCCGACATATGTTGAGTGAAAATCTGCTTTTCCTACTAAATCTTCAACATCATAATCTATATACATGTATGATGTCATTCCATCTGATAGATGCAAGTACTAATGCTATTCACTTCAGAAAATTATGATTTTGCCATAATTATGAAATGGTCTATTGTGGTTTAGAAGCTGTGAAATACTTTTGTTAGGGCTAGTTTTTGATTACCATAGTTTTTAATGTAATTCTGTAGAAATAAGCAAGCAGAACAGAAGTATGAAGGAAATAAAATATTGTTTTCCACAACGCTTTTTGAAGTTTTTATCATAATTTGGCAGCTCATCTTTTACACAGAAACAACCTGGGACTGCAACTGACAAACATCCACAAATTGACAAACATCAGAAGGTTATGGCTCACAATAATCTGCTGCATTAGCCAATTTTAACATTTAGATCAAACAAAGTTAAGCAGGACAAACCTGATTTTAGGCAATATGACATTTCATTCTTACACTCTTCTATAGTTTGTACCTTTTATTATATCAAAATGATATTTTATGTTTCTTGAATGGTTGCAATTTGTGAAACTGTTATTTTATGTTTACTACAATATAAAATCCATACAATAAACTTGAGATAACATCTCTGACCATTTGTACATTTGTACATAGATAATACCTTTTGTACAGTTTTGTCACTTCTATTTCATGGTATGTCTTGTTACAGGGTGAAGGTGGGGCTGATGATTGTTTCATGGCATTAGAAACCCTGTACAGTGTGTTATTTGCCATGATTAGAGTAATGGTGAGTATTTGTTTCTATATGAACAAGTTTTGTTCCCCCGGGGTGATCCCAAATAAGGGTGAAGGTGGGGCTGATGATTGTTTTATGGCAATAGAAACCCTATTTGCTATGATTAGAATAATGGTGAGTATCTGTTTCTATATGAACAAGTTTTGTTCCCCGGGGTGATCCCAAATAAGGGTGAAGGTGGGGCTGATGATTGTTTTATGGCATTAGAAACCCTATTTGCTATGATTAGAGTAATGGTGAGTATCTGTTTCTATATGAACAAGTTTTGTATCCCCCGGGGTGATCCCAAATAAGGGTGAAGGTAGGGCTGATGCTAAACAAATTTTGTTCTCCAAGGGGATTTCCTATCAGTCTTCATTTTAGGAATTACCAAAAATCAAAGATATGGAGTACCTGCTTATACATTATCAATATTTGTTACCCAAAGTAATCCCAAATCCCCAATTTTAGGAATTATGAAGTATACTGCAGATGATATAGAAGGTATATAGGCATGCATACTGTTATTTTTCATGATAAAATGGATGAAATGAAAGCATCAGTATTCCCAGCCACCACTTCTTTAATTTGAGTGCCCTAACAACATCTGAAACTAAAATCTACATTTGTGTACCTCTGTTTAATTTTGTTTATATTGCAATGACAACAAACCAGATTTAAAAGTAAAATTTATAGATGAAAAAAGATAATCCTTAATTTGGCATAATTTATGCTGTCTTGCAGTGCCTTGAACTATTTTATATAGAAACATATCGCTGATATCAGTGACAAAGCAATGACAATTGTTACTAATGTTCTTGTTCTTTTACTAGAGAAGATTTTGCAGAGATTTACTTTTATTGTGATTTGTCATCCAATATAATTTTTTCAAGGAAGAACCCAGAGAACTTCAATCTTTATAGAAGTATTCAAACAAGAGTTGTCTTATCTTCTTTTCTCAATCACATGTCATTTGCTTTATGCTTAGGGCTGTTCCAGAAAAACATACATGGACTAGGGGCCTTCTTGATCTCGCTTGAGGGGGTGAATATTGTTCACCTCTAGTTGAAGACCTTCAGGCGACATCAAGATGTAGACAGGAATAAAAGCCCTGTCCTTGATAAACTGGAGTTTTCTATGTATCGTGTGCGTTTTTGTCACATGTACATTCACTCCATATCCTTTCATTTTTCCTATGGGACGGGGGGGAAGGCACTTTCAAATTGCTGCTATGGGTGGGTGTTATTATTCAAGTCAGAATTCATGAGCAAATAGAAAAAAATTCTATTTTGCATCTATGGGTGGTCATGACAAGTTTTTAGTACCTTCCCTCAGTCCCATGTATGTTTTGCTGGAATAGCTCTTAACACCTTTTTACAACAAGTTGATAGGATGCAAAATACAAAAATGATAAATCTTTTTGTTGTACTTTTCTAGACATCTCATAGTATCCTCCTGAATATTATACATTATCTTGTATATTATTATTGATATACATGTATAATTTTTTTTGCAGAGTCCGCTAATACCATTTATAACAGAACATATGTATCAGAATTTAAAACATTTACTGGAGAAAGAATCAGACAAAGATACAAGGAGTATACACTTTCTAATGATTCCTAGTCCAAGGTAAATTGGAGTCGATAAATGTGGTTGTATTAAAATTTTTATAAGACTGCAAAATTTTGCTGTCTTATATTGGTATGGCGTTGGCGTCTGCATATGTGGACAGCATAACTTTGGTTCTAGTGCCTGGATCATTATCAAAGTTTAATTTAATGTTTGTTGACACACGCTTTATCTGAGGTTTAAATGACGGGCCCCTGGCCCAACCCTTTTTAGCTCACCTGGCCAAAGGCCACGTGAGCTTTTGCCATCACTTGGCGTCCGTCGTCGTCCGTCCTCCGTCCGTAAACTTTTCACATTTTTGCTATCTCCTCAGAAACCACTGGACCAATTTGAACCAAACTTTACAGGAATGATGTATGGAAGGTCCTTTACTAAGTTGGCCGAAATTTTTCCGATCCGCCAAAAAACATGGCCGCCAGCGCTGAACTTAGATTTAACATTGGAGCCTATGGGAAAAAGCATATATTTGCTATCTCCTCTGAAGCTACTGAAGCAAATTGAACCAAACTTTACAGGAATGATGTATGGTAGGTCCTTTACTTAGTTTGCCGAAATTTTTTCGATTCATGAAAAAACATGGCCGCCAGCGCAGAACATAGTTTAACATGGGACTTTATGGGAAAAGCAAATAATTGCTATCTCCTCTGAAGTTACTGAAGCAAATGGAACCAAACTTTACAGAAATGATGTATGGAAGGTCTTTTACTTAGTTTGCCGAAATTTTTTCGATCCGTGAAAAAACATGGCCGCCAGCGCAGAACATAGTTTAACATGGGAC
>MJUU01015376.1:224957-247357 GCA_002080025.1 Modiolus philippinarum | reverse complement strand
CATATATTTGCTATCTCCTCTGAAGCTACTGAAGCAAATTGAACCAAACTCTACAGGATTGATGTATGGAAGGTCTTTTATGGAGATTGCCGAAATTTTTCCCGATTACGTTAAAAACATGGCTGCCAGCGCAGAACATAGTCTAACATTGGACCCTAAGGGAAAAGCATCTATTTGCTATCTCCTGACGCTACTGAAGCAAATTCAACCAATCTTTACAGTAAGGATGTATGGAAGGTACTTGGATCTGACAAAAAAAGATGGCCTCCAGTGCAGAACATAGGTTGACATTAGTGCCAGGAATGAGATAACCATCCTTATAATCATCATCTCTGAAATGTATAGAAGGTCCTTTGCAAGAATTATTCATTTCAATAGGATCAGACAAAAAACATGGGTGCTAATGAAGAACATAGCTAAACATTTGACCCCATTAGTAAGGAAACATCTTTTTTAGTCATGTATGGCGAGAAGCATTTTGCCAGGTGAGCGATACAGGCTCAGTCTCTGAGCCTCTAGTTAGTTCGCCTCAACGAAGTTGAGGGGGACTATTGGAGTACCCCCGGCGTCCGCGTCTACATCTACGTCTATGTCTACGTCTACATCTACGTCCGCGTCTGCATTTGGGCATATATCTCTGCAACTATGCATGGTAGGGTCATCAAACTTTGTATGCAGGTGCATCTTGGGCTATCTCACAGCCTACAAGAAAATTGGGTCTCTCTGACCTATATTTTCCGCTTGAACGACTTACATTCAAGTTAACATCCGAGTTCAGATCTCAGTCACTATACATGGTAGGATCATGTAACCTTGCATATGCATGCATCTCTGATGGTAGGTCAGCATCCAGGCAAAATTAGGTCACTTTGACCTATATTTTCCGCTTGAACGACTTACATTCAAGTTTACGTCCGAGTTCAGTTCTCAGTCACTATGCATGATAGGATCATGTAACCTTGCATATGCTTGCATCTCTGATGGCAGGTCAGCATCCAGGCAAAATTAAGTCACTTTGACCTATATTTTCCGCTTGAACGACTTGCATCCAAGTTTATGTCCGAGTTCAGATCTCGGTCACTATACATGGTAGGATCATGTAACCTTGCATATGCATGCATCTCTGATGGAAGGTCAGTATCCAGGCAAAATTAGGTCACTTTGACCTATATTTTACGCTTGATTGATTTACATTCAAGGCTTCGGACGAGTTCAGATCTCAGTCACTGTACATGGTAGGATCATGTAACCTTCCATATGCATGCAACTCTGATGGTGTATCAGCATCCAGGCAAAATTAGGTCACTTTGACCTATATTTTACGCTTGATTGATTTACAATAAAGTTTTCGGACGAGTTCAGATCTTAGTCACTCTACATGGTAGGATCATGTAACCTTGCATATACATGTACATGCAACTCTGATGGTGAATCAGCATCCAGGCAAAATTAGGTCACTTTGACCTATATTTTACACTTGATTGATTTACATTCAAGTTTTCTGACGAGTTCAGATCTCAGTCACTACACATGGTAGGATCATGTAACCTTGCATATGCATGCATCTCTGATGGTTGGTCAGCATCCAGGCAAAATTAGGATACCTATATTTTATGCTTGATTGATTTACATTCAAGTTTTAGGACGAGTTCAGATCTTAGTCACTATACATGGTACGATCATGTAACCTGGCATATGCATATAACTCTGATGGTAGATCAGCATCCAGACAAAATTAGGTCACTTTGACGTATATTTTCCGCTTGATTGATTTACATCCAAGTTTTCGGATGAGTTCAGATATCAGTCGCTGTACATGGTAGGGTCATGTAACCTTGCATATGCATCCATCTCTTATGATAGATCAGCATTCAACATTGACCTATATTTTCTGCTTGATTGATTTACATTCAAGTTTTTGGACAAGTTCAGATCTCAGTCACTGTACATGGTAGGATAATGTAACCTTGCATAGGCATGCATCCCTGATGGTACATCAGCATCCAGGCAAAAGTAGGTCACCTAAACTTATGTTTTATGCATGAGTGATTTATGTCCAAGTTTTCAGGCAAGTTCAGATCTCAGTCACTATACATGGTAGGATCATGTAACTTTGCTTAGGCATGCAAATGTGATGTCAACATCCAATCAAAATTTTGTTACTGTGACAAAGTGCCATAACGAGGCGAACTCTGTAATCGTTGATTACCTATGTTTTAGAGAAAGGGGCCAAAAAGGGGTCAAATTGGGTGTTTTCACATTTTTTGTGTAGAGTGTTTATGATTTATATATGGGTTTCTTTCAATGTGCTCCTGACAAAATTTCTAATCGAAAGGTTAATCATATTTATACACCCCGCAAACAAAGTTTGGGGGGGGGGGGTATAATACAGGAATCACTCTGTCTGTCTGTCTGTATGTCTGTCCATCTGTCCACACTTCTTGTAAGCACAACTCCTCTTAAACAATTTGAAGGATTTTGGTGAAACTTTACACAAAGGAAGGACACTATATGGAGATGTGCATGAAGGACATCTCTTGTTCTTTTATCTTTAATATTGAAAGAACAATTTTTATACGACCGCAAAAAATTTTGTGGTCGTATAATGGTATGGCGCTGTCATCGTTGTCGTCGTCGGCATCGGCTTCGTTGTCTGTAGACACTTTAAGTTTTGGCCAATAACTCAAGTTCAAGTTGATCAATCCTTATGAAATTTTAACACAATGTTCCTTGGCACAAAAGGAAGGTGTGGATCAGTTTTGGTTATTATGGCTCCTCCCGTTTATAAAATAGGGGCCAAAAAGGGCAAAATTGGGTGTTTTCACTTATTTAGCTATAGAATTTTTATTAATTATCAGATTTTGATGGGGTTTCTTTCAGTGTGCTCCTGAGTTAATTTCCAATCAGCTGTATGTCAATGGATTTCACGTCGCATGTACCGTTCATGAGATAAATGGGGTCCAAAAGGGGCGAATTTTAAAAATTTAATTTTTTTATTTTTAGTCCGATTTTGATTCCGTTTTTTGCAATGGGTTCCTGTTGAAAAATAGATAGGGGCTGTACCATCAGATTTTTGATAATTTGTTTCCTTTCCGAGTTACGAGGGGCCAAATGGGGCAAAAATTGCAAACATGCAGATTACATAAAATTTTTATTTTTCATCCGATTTCGATGGGATTTTTTCTTTGGATTCCTCTTGATTTAAGCTTTCAGTAGTATGTTGATGGATTTGGGGAAGCTCTTACCGTTTCCGAGCTATGAGGGGCCGAAGGGGTCAAAATCGTAAATTTACAGATAACCTAAAATTTTTATTTTTCATCAGATTTTGATGGGATTTTTTTCTTTGAATTCCTCTTGATATAAGCTTTCAGTGCTATGTCAACGGATTTTTCGTAGCTCTTACGGTTTCAGAGCTACAAGGGGTCAAAGGGGCCAAAATTGCAAATTTTCAAAATATGTGAAATCTTTATTTTTCATCGGATTTGAATAGGATTTTTTCTTTGGATTCCTCTTGATGTAAGCTGTCGGTAGTATGTCAGTGGATTTTGCATAGCTATTATTTGGTCCATTTAATTACTGTGTCCTCATTCATTTTGAATTACACTTGTTCAAATTTCAGTATTCGACATGCTGCGCTCGGCGTAGCCCTTTATTGTAGAATGTATGGGACTCTAATTATTTTTCTGCTTAACTACCAAAATATCACATTGTATTGAACTCTTGTCAGCTTGCTTTCATACTTGTTTGACATGGTGTGCAGATGGTCATACTTCACTGCCATATTATAATCAAGCAATTTTCAAAGGAGTTATGGCTCAAAATATGTTAGCACCTTTAATCTGAAAAGACCTTTATAAACATGTGGGGGAATGTTGGTTATGTTATGCAAATGTGCATGTTTAACTGCCATTTTGGTTGAACAATTTTCTTGGAGTTGAACTACCAAAATATCATCTTGTTGCCACAATTCTTTTGTAATAACAGTTGGACAGATTGCTTTCATATTTGATAAGGCCATGTAAAAATAATCATTAGATTCTCAGGCACTTTTTTTCAAAAAGGAACATGGCAGGGCGGAAGCTTTTTATTTTTTTCAGATGTCCAACCTCTTTAAAACATTATTGGAGCAAGAAATTTTGCAAGAAAATCCTTANGGCCAATTGGAATCACACTTGGTCACAATGGACCTTAGTTTGTCCCCTTCTTAAAATGTGTCGGGCTTGTCTGAACAGATTCAAGATTGGCATTCAACATTGGTATTATTATTTTTGACTGTTTTTGTCAGCAATGGCCCAGGTGAGTGATACAGGCTCTTGAGAGCCTCTTGTTTCAAAAAGGAACATGGCAGGGCGGAAGCTTTTTATTTTTTTCAGATGTCCAACCTCTTTAAAACATTATTGGAGCAAGAAATTTTGCAAGAAAATCCTTATTGTTCTCATCAGTAGCCATGTTTACATTTATCAGTGTCAATAAAAAGCTGTTTTAACCACGTTTTTCACCTTCCGGCCAAACGCTCAGGTGATTTTTGTAACCAGTAACAATGCCGGATGGACATGAAAAAAATACGAATTTTCGGGAGGTAAAAAAACAGAAATGCGGGGCATTTCAGGGACTCAGCAGTGCCCGAGAAGCTAAACTCTTTTTAGCTCATCTGGCTATGCCAGGATGAGCTTTTGCCATCACTTGGCATCCGGCGTCCGTCCGTCCGTCCGTTGTCCGTCCATCGTCCGTCCGTCGTAAACTTTTTTTCAAAAATCTTCTCCTCTGAAACCACTGGGCCAATTTAATCCAAACTTGGCCTGGGTCATCACCAGGGTATGTAGTTTGAAAAATGTGTTCGGTTAGTCANTGACAGATCATGTATGCTTTTAAGCGATTTTACGGTCGTGAAACGAAATTAGAGGAAAAACGAGATCTCGCTGAAAAAAATGTTTTGTTTACATTTTTGCGTTTATGTAACGGATGAAAATCACGCGTCGATCAATAGCCATTCAAAATCGGGATTTCATCTACATGTATCATGCGGTATCCACGTGGTTAGACAGCTGAGCCTGTGATAATCAATACCGGTGGATATTTAACTTTTAAGACTTGAGAGACGTTATTAGAGTTATATCCAGCAATCGTAGTCACTCATATCGTTATGTATCACGATTAACCAGTCCATCGGTCGGGAATATTGAAATTACGGTCATTTGACCACAAACTATAGAATATATTTAGAAAAAATAAACTTGGAACTCTCGAGGGCTTTATATACCACCCAGTGACGTAATCAAAGAATTCCGGGATATATTCCTTAGCCTACGGAAAGTCCAGAGAATTCCGAAGTTTACTTTCGTTTTCTTGTCAATTAAGTTGACAATTTTGTGCATTTCTCAACAAAAAGAATGTCCCCCAATTGAACGGAAGGTAATCGAATTGGGCTCATGACATTCTTCGAAAAGATAAACATCTTTGGAAGTAAACCAGACCAAGTTTTGTTTTATGAGGGAAATAACAGAATAAACATGGGTTGAAGCGAACAGGTGTGGAAGCGATGTCTGCATAGTTAGTAAAATTTTCTTATTAGTAACAAGGCCCTGCGGTTGAACACAAACAGAAATTGAAATGCTTCATTTTTTTAAATGAAATGCAATGAAAGGAGACAATTTAAGTTATATGTGCATCAAACAAATAATACAGCAAAGGCAAGCCTTCTGAAATGATGTTCCAAATACTTGTGTTTGATCATCTTACTTTTAATTTTGATGACTGTCTGGTCATCATCGCAACACATAAACACAGGAGTCTAAAATCCCAGCAATAAAGGGGTTATGTTACATAAAATGTCCTGAAACCCCACACGGAGCTACATTGTGAAGCTATGGCCCTCAGTTTTCTTCGAAGAAAAAAAATCTAGATGTGTCTCCTTAAGAGAGGCAACAATTGTACATGTTGTAAATTGTGTTCATTGGTTATTTATTATAGAAGATAGAACAGTTTTTCATTCCAAATGATATAACAGAAAAAGAAATGAAATGCAAGTGAGAAAATCTAAAGACTTGCATATCAATACCAGACTCGGAAACAATGACATAAACATAACTGTAGACCTTTGTTTCTGCAAAAAAAAACAACTTCTGTTGATTTTTTTTACTGCCCCTACTCTAGTTGCAAAGACTATGTATAGTATAAAGCTGTAAATTTCTTGCTTGCATGCGATCATAAAGCTAGAAAACAGTAATACTGCGTTTTGACGCTTTGATTAGGTATGTTGTTAACCAAGTGTCGAGGATTCCAATAATAACAAGAAAATATTGGGTCGCTGATCTTGTATCCATGGAAATTGACCTAAAACATTGACCATTTTTGCGTTTTTTGAAGAAAAATTAAGTTATAGTTGTAAAATTAATTGAGAAAGTATTTCTAATCTACTCGGTACCGGAGCAACAGAAAAACAAAGTTAAGGTTTAAAGAATTTACAGAATAATTGATTTGATGTAGGAAATTATGTAATATTTTACTAAATTAAAGAGTATGTAGCACATATTACGAAAAAAAAGTTGCACGAAATAGTAAATTACACAGTCAGGCCACACCAAAAAAAAAAATCTTGTTCTGCGGATTTGTTCACTTAAAATTGTGGGGCGGCGAGCGAAATTTATATTTTTTAGCTCACCTGGCCTAAAAGGCCATGTGAGCTACTGTCATCACTATGCGTCCGTCGTCTGTCCGTCCGTCAACAATTTCAAACATCTTCTCCTCTGAAACCGCTAAGCCAAATTAAACCAAACTTGGCCTGAATCATCATCAGGATATGGCTTCTCAAACTGGTGTTCAGTTTGTCCCTCTGTCGAACAACATGGCCGCCATTACTAAAAATAGAACATAAGGGTAAATTGCAGTTTTGGGGTAATAACTAGAAAACCGTTACAGATATCAAAAATCTGACATGAGGTATAATGATCAGCATGATGAGATCCATCCACTGTGCAATTTTGAAGAAAATCTGAAACCCATCTCGGTGTTATAGCCCTTTTTCCGTTAAATTTTCACAATTTTTGCATTTTTTATTTTTTATTTCAAAAAGTGTAACAGATAGAGGTCAAGTGTAAATTGCAAAAATGTTCAGCATATCAAGATCTACCCAACCTGAAATTTTGAAGAAAATCCATAAACCCTTGTAGGAGTTATTGCCCTTTTTTCACCGAATTTTTAAATTTTCGTATTTTTCATCTTTTATTTCCAAAACTATAGAAGATGAAGGTAAGTGTAAATTGATGAAATGTTTTCCATGCTGTGGCAACTTCAAAACTGATGTTGAAAATTGTTCCTTGACCGCCATTTTCAAAATGGCCGCCTAAAAAGGTGGGAAAATTCAACATTGCCTGATTTCAATGAAATTTGGTTTCCATATAGATATTGATGTTGTGACCGATTTCAATGAAATTTGGTTTCCAAAAAGATGTTGATGTTTCGACTTCAAAACTGGTATTGAAAATTGTTTGTTGACCGCCATTTTCAAATGGCCACCAAAAAAGGTGGGAAAATTCAACATTGTCCGATTTCAATGAAATTTGGTTTCCAAATAGATATTGATGATGCGACTTCAAAACCGGTATATATAATTGTTTGTTGACCGCCATTTTCAAAATGGCCGCCAAAATAAACGGGAAAATTCAACATTGTCCAATTTCAATGACATTTGGATTCCACATTGGTCTTGATGTCGTAACTTCAAAACTGATGTTAAAAATTGTTCATTGACTGCCATTTTTAAAATGGCCGCCAAAAAAGGCGGGAAAATTCAACATCGTCCAATTTCAATGAAATTTGATTTCCAAGTAGATATTGATGTTGCGACTTCAAAACCAATGTTGAAAATTGTTTGTTGACTTCCATTTTCAAAATGACATCTTGACTTCAAAACTGGTGTCAAAAGTGGTCCTTAGCAAGAACGTTTTTGTCAAAAAAGCCCAACAAAGAAATATAGTAAAACATGATCAGACTTTAAAAACAGTTCAAGATATTGGAGGTGTTTGAGCTACGAAAGTTTGAGAAACTGAAGAGCAACTGTATAACTTACAATGTTAACTTGATTGTGGCAACTGAAGCCAGGTGAGCGATACAGGCTCCTGGGAGCCTCTGGTTTATTTTCTGAAAATTTTTATATGCGCTTATCTAATAATTTTTTTTTTTAATTAAAGAGACCCAATAATAGCAAAGGCTGCAATTTTCAGTCTTATGATTACAGATTCAGCTAAATGACACTGCTTAAAGCAGTTACATACATTCATTATAGATATTTTTTGGATTTATATTGCTGACACTTAATGTTTTAGTTTAAGAATTAGTTGAATTAAATAATTACGAACATAGCAAATATAAGGAGACATATGCTACCTTTTTGTATATATCAGGGTGGTTTAAGATCTTATTAGTGAATATTCAGACCTGGAAAATTTTGCTTTGTGCGACTTTGAGTAGATTGCTATACATTTCTTTCATAAAATTAAAAATAGCCTCTTCTCAGCTTATGCTGTTAAATCAACCCAGTGATATTTGGTCTCCAGTGATTTTTATTAGCAATATTTTCAATTACAATGTTTTGCCACTGGAAACATCTAAGAATAAAAATATGCCCTTCCATAGCTAACCGTGGCACTGGATGTTTGATTGCCAGTGGTGCATGACTGACGCCTTCGTGTCCCTTTAGAATGTTGTGTTTTGAAAGATCCATGACTGAAAACAGCTTAGTCAATTATGACCACTTTTTTATTTAAATTTTACAGTTTCACAGACAATCAGTTGTCGTCAGACATCGACTGGTCGACATGTGAAACAAGAAGGTTAAACATCCGATACCTTCATTTTTATTAACAGACAATGAAAATATGTTTGTTCTGCGTACGTTAAATGAGAGTTTTCAGTATTGTTCCCTATTTGCAGAGATTGAAACGATATGAAACGAGAAACTGATACCGGAAATGATACATCTTGTACTTATACTGATAATTAATGGTGACGGACACAAACAAAATCCGGAACAAAATTGGCGATTCCGTCGAACAATTAATCAAATTGGTGTGGCCTCAGATTTACAATATTTTAAGGACTGCTCATTTTGTCGATTTTATGAAATTCTGATATTGTGTTCTTCTTATAATAAACTTCTTAAAAATGGCAAAAGCAATATAGGTCACCGAGTTAGTTTAAGAGTAAATCATAAAAATACGCAACTTTTAACAAATCTTTTTTTTCTATTATCTCCCCTGAAACTATTGGATATGCCCTTAAGTAAGCACAAAAACTTGAAATGTTCATTGAACTGTGAAATTGAGGTCACAGACAAAAGCCGTATAGCAGACTGTCATGTACTACTCCAGACCAACATATATACCAAATATCATTGACCTACCACTTATAGTTACTGAGAAAATGACCTAATCACAAAACTTGGCATGAAAGTTTATGTCGCCGCCTCCATACTTTTATTTGTACGCATATGTCTCACTTTCCATGCCTTTCGTCGCAGGCAGTTCAAAAATATTAAAATCAGGAAAAGTGTTAAAAGTAAGCGATAATTTATAGAAATATTTAATTTTATCTCTGCTTTTAAAGAACATCAAATTTATTCTTTTAGTACTTTTTAATATTTTTGTAGTTGAAAGCTTGATAATACTGGTATAATTATTTAGAAGTATTAATTATGTTTATATAGGTTTATTCATGTAAATGAATTGTATAAAAAAAATTTTTTTCTTGTATTCAAAGAAAATGACATTTATTTACACATATCTCTTAGATTAAACTCTGCCTCATTACACACAGAATAATATACATTGTGTTTTCTGTAAAGGAGATACAATGGCCAAGTGTGAATTCATGAAAAAGAATCCATGAGCCGGAGGCGAGTGGATTGTTTATCATGAATTCACACTTGGCCATTGTTTCTCTTACTTAAACCATTGTTGAAACATTTATGTAATCAAGAGATTAAAAGGATTATCGCCTATCTAATTACTGCATTGTTATCTTCGTACTATATATGCCTTTATGAACGAAAGTTCACTCAGTATCAAAGAAGAATTATATGGGTGAAGTTGTTCTAAAAGTTTGATTTTAACCGATATCTAATACTCAGATAAACTTCAATTGTGGTATATGTATTTTTTTAAATGAATCGAAAGGGTATAGTGTTTATAGTGTTGAACATCTAAACCTTATCAAAGAAGAACGAAGAAGAGAGAAAAACGTAAGTTTTGTCCGTATAATGAAATACTTTCTTCCGAAACACATTTTAGTATATTTTTAGCCCTAGGGTAATACATGCACGAGGAAATTGCAGGGGAAGGGAGAGGGTAATTTTTGGCTTCATTTGTTTAATTGAGTCCCTTTTCCTATTGTAAATAAATAAAAAAAAATTAAAACATGAAAGAAACATGATACTTACTTGTATATATTATTAGAATCTTTATCCCCCTCCCAAAAAAGGAAGACATTGACAAAATGACTATTCACTGAGCTGTACGTTTTTGAAACGTCTATTTTATTACTTATTGATAAAGTTCCGTCATACAAAAACTTTTTCAATGGAAACAGATGAAAAGACTTTAAATAGAGGGGGATCTAGCGGGGGCCAAAGGAGCACGCCCCCCTGACACTAGTGACCTTTTTCAAATTAAACGAAACAAAAAAAGTAGAGGGTTGTTTTTTATAACAAATTATCAAAATGTCATATTCAGGGTACATTGTCACGACTTGACAAATTAATGACAGTTTAATATCCACGTACCTGTAATATTTCGCTTCTTTTCGTTAAGTTACATTCAGCAATTCTTACCATTTCAGCAATTTATGTGTCATTAGTACAGATCAAACATAAAAATCTTAGATAAGGCCATAATAAGATAATTCCTAGATTCTCATCCATTTTTTCTCAAAATTTTGGACGAGTGGGCGAGTTTTATTTTTATTTTTTTCATTTTGTGAAAAATGCTTTAATTATATAAGAAATGTACCCAAAATTGCCAACAAATCAAAACAAAATTTATTCAGACGTGTCAAATCGGGGCGAGTGGGGACGAGAATCTAGGATATTTTTTATTATGGCCTAATGTTACCTTTTTTCTAAACAGTAACACATTAAAATAATTGAACTAGGAATATAAAGTTCAAGTCCAATCATCGTAACTATTCTCAAGTCCTTTTATTTCTTTGCTTAGGTCCCGATCTCCTGAAATCTTAAACAAGAGAATTGCCACAAACTTTCAGTTCAAGGGAATAAAATGGGCTCTTGACTCCTAGGCTCCAACCGTTTTTGAACGTGGGAATCTGCGCTACACCACAGGGTTCCGGGCTCTAACACTAGGGATCTGGGCTCTAACACAAGGTCCCCAGGCTCTAAAACAAGGGCTTCGGGCTCCAACACTAGGGCTCCGGACTCTCAGAGAGCTTGGATCCCGTGTTATTACTCCCTGTTAATGATATTTCAAGGTTTTACTTTGTCATAAGACTTTTTTCTTAATAAGCAGCTAAGTGGTACAGAAAAATGTGAATTCATGAAAAAAGTGTACAAACCAGATATTTTTGTTTAATTTTCCTTCTAACAAATGCATATAGATGTCCTTGGTACTGGGTTTGGCTTCTTCTAATGAATACTTTTTTTTTTACTGCTTTTGGATTATGGCTTTCCATATTATTTTATTTTAATGCTGCTGATGAGAGGTTACTCCTTGAAACACGTGTGTTTTTATGCAATTTCGGTATTTTTGTATTCTTGAAGAAATAGATCACTATGACTGTGCTTTTCACCACAGTTGGATGCAGGCAGAATTTTGTATATATTTTGAACTAACACTGATAACTGGAGGGAACTCGTAAAAGATTATATTTTTTTTTTATGTTGTGCCCCCTGCACTCATGAGCAGCACTCTGGGTTACCCCTGTTAAAGCAGGTTTATTATTTGATTCACATATAACTTAATTAAGTAAACAAGAAAAAGTCGGAATACAGTGTAAGTTAAGGCAAATACGGGTTTTTCTCCATTTACTCCAACAAGATGTGTTTTTGTACATGTAGTTCTTAATTTAATAATAAGACTCAGTAACCCATTTGGATCGTAGCATTACAAACATGAAATATGAACAAAAATAAGCATGTGATCAGCATATAATTACATCAAGTTGAATAAAATTATGACTGATGAGTCTCCTCTCAATGTAACCAATGTGTATTTTTGAAAAGAAAAGATCGAAGTCAAATCTAACATTTCCGCGTATTTATCAGATAGAAAAAAGAAGGGAAACGGGGAATGTGTCAAAGAGACAGCAACCCAAACGGGAGTATTAACAACTCAAAGCCACAATAAGATCTTCAATGAACGGTGAGGAAACCCCACACCCAACGGCAGGTCGGAGTCGGTCCCTAAATAAAGAGTAATCAAGTTCAGCGAAATAAACATCATCCTAGACTCCTATAGACATAAAGATATTTATGAAAGGATATGGAGTAAATGAACATGAGACCATAGCACATATGTTAACTCCAACTGTAATAATTTTAATGAGCTGTATGGCCATTTCGGAAATTTATTCCTCATCTGCAGCACTAGAACCCAAACAAAGGAAATCCATAATTTCAAAAAATGTTAAAATGCATAAAACCAAACGAAATCCGAATAATCAGTAATATCAAATATAGCTAAGGACAAAACTACGATGGTGGGAGTTAATCCTTCGATTTTAGAATTTACATAAATTTAGATTATAGTAATTGAACAAAGTGTACACATATATATTGAATCTAGTTGTACTTGAAAGAAATAGAAATTACCATGTTGCCAGCTTCTATAACTTGCACAATATATACATTACTGAGGTTAGTATAAACGACCCAGTAAAGTACGGACCATTTGATTTTCAGGGCTGGGGCTTGGATTTCTGGCCCCGGCCCATGCTAAGTGACACCTGTACCTGGGTTCAAAATAATCTAGCCCTCACGCTGTTCATTAGAAAAAAAAACTTGCCCAACAAGCAACCGATTTCGTAGCATGCGGTCCAAAACGTTTCCCAACTGGGGGTGAAAATCCCAGCAACACCCTCCGAAATCAAAAAGATCCGTGCCTAACGAAGGTATCTCACGCTCGATACGAACAAAACTATTTCGCTTAATCAGACAATCAGTTCGCAGTGAAATGTAGTAATCATACATTTCCCTCGGGACGTTTATAAACTTTAAATTGGAGAAAACAATAGAGGGTAAGCCGTGGGTTCTTTAAAAAGAATCCACAGTTAAAACAATAGATGACGTCACAACAATGGTTTAAACTCTGTTATGGACTGGAATGAGTGCAGTTATTTTAATTTTTTAATTAAATGTCTTCATGTATTGACAAAGTTCAGGTTTATTATCATCCAATATTTTATTATTTACCTTGGATATATGACCTTAAACCTTGAATGGAGACTAGAATACAAAAAGCTCTAAGCTTTCATAAAAAGGCTGAATCTATCACACAAGAAATTTAATATATAAAAAAAAGTATAATAAAGAAATAAATTACATACTGAAAAGTTTCTCTTGCAAAAGCAAGACAGTAGTGAGTATCTCTAGCATTTCAATGTGGAATGCAGCTCTAACATTTGAACCATTTGTAAGCTTAACAACTTCTCCTGCAGATAAAAAGTTGACAAGTTTAATTAATACTGTGAAAGTAATGTTGGTTGTGGAGTTCAAATTTTTGTGGATTTCAAGGTTCCCGAAAACCACAAAATTTAGTTTCCAAAGAAATGCATTTTTTCTCTAGAGTTAGAAACCACTAAATATAAATACCCAGGAAATGGTGATATTTATGAAAACCACAAAAATTGATGCCCACCAATAAAAGTATGGTACAGTATACAGTATACATGTTGATCATTTCGATCACTCTATAATGTTGATTGAGTAGGTCATCATGGTATCAAAAGTTTATTGGAGAAAACAAATGATACATGCATGTTTAAAATTCTACGATTTTATTTGTTTAAAAATGAGACTAATAGAATATTAATATTTTCTGTCATTAGTTTGGAATTTGGTCCAGTAGCTGTCAGTACTATGTGTAAGCCACCTGCTAATGAGCTGTGTTAACTTTTAGAATTTTAGAATAATTTCTGAAATCAATTTACAGATGAAAGCCATGACTGTTGAAAGTACTCCCCCTCGCATGACACAGCCACCTGCTTTACTTCCCCCTGAAAGTAAGTAACCAATTAGTGTCGCTTAGCTTATATTCCCGCATGACAACCTCTCAGGTGATTGGTTTATTTAATGGATTCAGGTAGATGTTTTTTTTTGCTTTGATCTTTTAATTCTTTTCTAAAACTATAAATATCTTATTAAACGTCTATTAAAAGTAAAATTATTGAGAAACATATTTTGATTGTCTCCCTGTACAAAGACAGTTATTTGGTCAAAGGGGAGATAATTTTAATTTCAATTTAAAAAGGGTTTTATTGATTTTGTAATAGAATTATCTTGCCTATGGCTAACTTGGTACAGGGAGATGAATTTTAAGTATTTCTCATTACATTTACCAGATTAGAGAGTTATATATGATTGATCGTCTTCCAGAGAAATGTTTGGAAATTAAATTAAATTCTGTTTTGTCATATTCTAGACGATGAGATTAAATTAACACAAGGGTATTATCGATAGTAATGCTGTTGAGACCCTTGAAATAACTTTATAGCAATTGTATACATAAACTCTTACGTAGGTAGGAGTGAGTTAAAAATATTTCTTTAATCAAGATATTAGAATTGTAATCAAGAGAGAAGAAATATTTTCATTTCACCATCTATCTGGATGAGAATGTTTTTCTCCCGTGAAATTTGTGTAAAATGCAAAAAATCTAAAATGGCAGGAAATCTCTTGCAGAAATTATAAATCAACCCTGTTGCACAAAAAGTCGAATACATATTTAAGCAGCTGTTGAGAATTGGAGAAATAAACTTTGATTGGCAATGTCCAACATTATGTTACGATTTATACAGGAATATACTTTAAATGCCTCTTATAGAGAAATATACTTGATGTCTATACTAGTTTGGCGTAAAACATCAATCAATCAATCTATATTAGTTTGTGACAAAGTTTGATACTTCCACAAACTAGAAAATGGACATGGAGTAATTGTAACAGTTTATATTATGCACGGTGAAATAAGTTCCAAAGGAACAAATTTCATAGCTCGCCTGGTGAAATAGTCTCTATTTGGAAAGTATTTACTGCTCACCTGGTGAAATAAACTCTAGACGGAATAAATCTCATAGATATATCAATAACATTTGTTCCATTTGGAACTTATTTCACAGGATACTATTTTGGCTTACATATTCGTCTCATCAGTAGTACATACATTTATATACTTTATTATACTTTATGCAAATTTCTTACATTATCCGTTTATTTCATTGGATAATCAGCATTTGCTAATTTTCACTAACGTTTCAATAGCCACACCCATCCTTAGCAACATTGTTAATTATTAGCAATGGGTGTTAATGTTAAAATTAACACCCGCTCCGATTGATGACGTCGTCGATGTATACAGATTCTTATTTTCCAGTCATTTTTGTTGTTGACAACAATAATTAAAGCTGCCTTAGTTTTAAATGTATTCATTAGAAAAATAAAAGTGACGTAACCATATAAAAAAGAACCTTGTTACAAATTTTTCAGACATAATGTACATTAAGCATTCAGTATAATAAAAATCATAATGCCCTTGTATGAAGGTGTTAGTTCGATTAACACACTTTGTGAAAAATTATCACCCTTGATGTTGTCTCGGATGGTAATTTTTACCTCGTGTGTTAATCTACCCTAACACCCTCATCCAAGGGCATTATGTTCATAGTAACATCCGAAAATCATTTATCCCTTATTTCTCTGTATGTATTAATTTATAAGATTAATGGTTTATTTTTAGAACCAAGTTTACCCGTATCACAGCCAGTCAACATGCCACCACCACCTCCACCAATAGCACAGATGGCTGTGCCATTACAGCCACCACCAACCGTTTTCCATCAGCCACCTATTGTAGCATTCAATGGACCCATTACTGATTCACAACCACCCCCTCAAATGAACATTCCTGTTGCATGTATGGGTATTGAAGGTCAGCTGCCGCCATTTCCACCACACATGATGAATGGCACAATGATGGCATATAATCCTGAGAATGGCATTATGGGGGAAAATGTGTCTAATCCTGTTGTGTATGTACCTTACATGGAAACTATAATTCCGTCAGAAGTGAATGTGGATTATCCACCCTCAGAGGATTCTCGTGGATTAGATCTTCCTCTTAATGGTAAGAAATGAAATAAAAAAGTAGTTTAAAATGTTTTGCAAGAGTCTTCATTTTGACTTCAGAAATACGTGAAGGTTATTGCTATCCTTATTCCCCAAAAATATTGGTGTGATATAATCAATGTTACTGTTGGCAGTGTCTGTCAAGGATTTGTTTAGGTTATTAAGTTCAGCTCCATTAGGCCAATCCTTGCAGGATTGTTCAAATATTCTTGTGTAGAAAGGCAGTCACAAGTTTTGTGTCTTCTGAATAAGGACCAAATTAATTACATTTCAAAATTCAGATTATATGTCTGTCATTGTAATCTTTAGGATAATTCCCATATCAACTTTTTACCATTCGTAGATAGAAGAGACAAATGGAAGTACCTATTTTTTCTCGGATTTTAAAGTTTGGTTTCAAAAATAAGAAATTTTCTAGAATTGTCTCCCTTTTATGATAAGAGATATAAAATGAATTGAAAATTACACAAGTCAAATTTATTAATAAATCCAAGGAAATATATTGAGAAGGATAAGCATCTCATGATAAATTGGAAATATATCACCAGGCTTGAGATTTTGTCAATTTTCTCTTGAAAGCATTAGACAAAATAGATGAGTTTCCAGTTGGTGAATTTTCCCGTAAAATTTTGATGTCACAATCTAGATTTTTCAACGTCACAGTGCTTAGTGACACAATTTGCGCCGATTGATCCCTGGTCAACCGGAGCAATTCATTCATAAAAATGGAATAGGAAAGTGGTCTATATAATATGATGGTCACAAAAATTGTTCTGCGAGTACAGTATATGTTAAACTTAAGGAAAATATTAAATTTGTGAAATTCTGTGAATTACTTGTAGAGCCTTTAGGTCCAAATCATGGTGTAAACAATATTTTGATTACAAATTTCAATCATGTGTATTGGAGAAAGTGCTAGCTATAATCAAAAGATATTTACTGTATGGATGAATAAATCATTCAGCTTTTAGGAAAGCATAATTTTATTAAATCCATATACAACTTTTTAAGTAGGTAGCCCAGAAGTGAATGCTTATCAAACACCTTGCTATATAGATTTTAAATTTGCAACATGGATTGTGTACGAGTTTCCTATCCTTATAAAATATGTCCTTGATCAATCTCATTTATCATTGTTGTGAAGAATAATTTGTAGGTATGATAGTATGTAACTATGGCAACCTGTCTTTTTTCAGATATCAACACTCTCAGATTTTTCTTCAACCTTGGAGTTAGTGTAAGTAAACTTTTGAAAATATTGTCTACTTAGGGTTTGGAGGCCTCCATGAGTGGTCATGAAAATTCCACTGAAAAGGTTGTGGTTGGTGATTTCTCAGATATGTTTATATGAAAAGCAAAAACCACCCAGGCATGAAGCATCATTTTGCAAATTTATTTATATGCATTATGTGAAATTGGAACCCTTCCAGACCTTCCATAATGCAATGCTTTGAAAATTATATAACACAGATGAACTTGATTGCAATAGGTCTAACACCCTGGATGTCTTGAACCCTTTTTGTGGTCCCTTTATTCAATTTTCAATAAAGTTGGACCTCGATAGCTTAAATTCCCCTCTAGCCTGTGTGTTTTAGCCATCAAAATTTGGCTGTTCTTATTGACCTATTTTATAAACTGTGCTTATTAAGTTATCAAAGACAAAGGACTTCATTTTATAGACCATTTGGGATGCACATTTCGACAACTTATGTTTCTTCAGTGCAGATAAAAATCAAAACATTTGGAAATCCATAAACCAAAATATGTAAAAGCTGAGAGAACAAAATACCCAATAAGATCTAAACAGGAAAGCCAAAATCAGCCAAGGACAGAGCTTTGCAAGAGGGAGATACCCTCAAAGAGATGGTGACTTTATTATTAAATGTTTCTTTATACAAAAATTGTCTGTAATTTGTACTACTTGCTTTTGATGTGTGCTGACCAACACAGGGATTTTGTCCACCTACTGGACCATTTCAAAAAGTTAATTGTGTCTGTACATTAGATAACATGCCCCATCTGTAGCGACACACATGAATCTGAATTTTTTAGTCAACTCTGGATATTATATACCTCAGTGATAGGGGATGACAAATAATTTCTTAGTGGAAAAAATATGCATACAAATGAGCTGATCTCATGGACCATTCTAAAGCTCTCTTTAGATAAGCTGTTATGTATTAATTGTTAAAATGTATTTATTTTGATATTTTACAGCATTACAGAACAGTAAGCCTCCTTAGTCATACCATGGCAGCAGGTCAGACTGGAATAACACAGGGTCAGTCTCCAATGGTATATTGTCAGTCTACTCCAGACACTCGACTTAAAAAAAGTCCAAGTAATGGTGTAGATTATTTTCCTGTCTTATCTACGTTTATACAGCCTACAGTATCTAGTCGTGACAACGAGAATGATGATCGTAGTAGTAATGTATCAAATGATAGTGGGTGTGAGGCTGAGAATGTTAGTAAAGGGAAGAGTGGGGTAGAGAGAGAGGATGAGAAGACGGATATTAGCAGAAGTGGTGGGAATGAAACACTTGAAAGAAATAGTAACAGTTCTGATATGTCAATTTCTGATACAGTTGGTAGTCCGCCACCGGAGATCGATACGTCAGCTGATCAAAGCTATAAGACTCATGTGAAACGAAGGAAATATTTCATGTATAAAAATCTCAAGTTGATTAAACCAATCAAAGAAATTCCAACAAAATATCTTGATTTGTTGAAATATTTAAGTCTTGAAAAATCCAGATGTGAAGGTGAACCAATCATACTTGCACCAACAAATATTCCCCCAACAATCGGAAATGCTGTCTCAAATCAGAAATCCAATACACCTTGTAATTCCTGTCAGGTAAATCTAAATCCCACAGCTCAAAGTTTTGTCCCTGGCAAAAATCCTAATGGTGTAGTACCCACTAGTTGTAGTCCTAGCACTGTTGATAGTAGTCATAAAAGCATGCCGCCACCTCCATCGCCTGTGCACAATGCATGTACGTCTAGTCATATACGCCTGCCTAATATGCCTAAACCATTTATATCACCAATGCCTCCTCATAACATCAGCTTCTCACAATATCATACCATTCCATTTTGTACAGGTCAGTGAAGAAACAGTACTTTGATCATCATCAGCAATTCCAGGTCAAAGATCAAAGAAATGCAACATTCTGGACATCTTGAACTGTAATCATGCATCTGCATCAAAACAGATTTGCCGTGTTAATGCATCAGATTCTAGTCAATTCTATTTACAGAACAACATTCATTTCTGTTGCCATGGTGATGGGTTTTAACTCTTTAATTATTATCATGGTTATGGATTTCAACTTTAACTGTGTATCACACTTTTAATAATGCATCTATATTAATTTTTCACTGTTTTCTACCATCATACATGTATTTATGTATATATATGCATTTTTGCTATTGTGTATCGCTTTCCAAAACAAATCCTTTAGGCAGCAATATTTAGATTTGTTTGATTTATTCAAGTTTTTTTAAGACTGATCAAGCTATTTTAGAACTTCAATTTTGACATCATTTGATCTTTTTAAACAAAATTTTTTGTTATTTTAGTTTCTCAATATGCATACTTAAATTTAAAAATTCTAGACTTTTAACTAAACAAAGTAATTCTTGTTTGTCTGCTTTCCTATTTGAAACTGGATCTGTGTATACTAAATCTCACTAAAGTACTGAAGGATTTGTAACAAGTATATAGTTTACATTTGTATATTATCTCCCTTGCCTGCGCACTCTATATACAAATCTCCACAACAAGAGGTGCACAGGTCTTCGTTTGTCAGATTCTGGCCTTTAAACTACTTGTTCATCCATGATAGATTATCTACTGCATTTTAATTGTGACATCATACTGTAAGCCAACTTATTTTGGCGCTTTTCTATTTTTGTTAATATATTCATATAAGGATAAGAACTATTCGCGACAATTTATTTTCGTGATATTTTCTCTCGCGCAAAAGTCGCGAAAACAAATCGCTCTCAAAAGTAAGTTGGTTTACAGTATATTGCCAGACTTATTTCTCACTGAGACATATACAGTCTGATGTTTGGAGGGAAACCTCTCCTTCCATGTGTTCCATGTGTTGGAGGTGATAATCCGACAGAAGAAGAGCTAAGCACCTCTATCTGTCATATATTGATGTTGTGTGTGTGTGTTATGGATTTTGCTGAATTTGAATTGCTCTTCATCATAAACTGCTTTTATTATACAGGTGGAAGGGATTTGAGTTTTAAACTGCTTTTAATTTAAAACTACATTTACAACATAGGTCGAGATATTCAAAGGTTTTGCTGCATCAATAACACAATGGAGGAACTCAATCAAATAACCCATTTTATGCTCTGTGTATGGAAAATGCAGCTATTTCTGTGTTGATCATCCCATGTAATAAGTAGTGAATCTAGATTGCAGACTTGCCTACCCTAACGATTTTGGCGTAAGGCTTACTATTTTCAAGGTCATCTTATGCCCTTTATGATGGTTTACCATTGCCTTACAATTTGGTCTATTTTCAGTATTTCCAGAAAATTGTCAGTTCAGTTCTGTCTTTACATTGCGGTTCCATACATTATAGATGAAATCAGCATTTCCGGCAATTAAAAAGAGAACATGAAAGTGATATTTTCAGTTCTGATATTTCATTGCGGTTCCGTAAATTATTGATGAAATCGGTATTTCTGGTAATTAAAAGAACATGAAAGTGAAATTTAAGACAAATTTTCTAGATTTTTATCCAAGAAAAAGGTGTGAGTGTGAGTATTTTGTGACTACTTAATGCACCATTCACTGTAAGGTGTAGTTTCTCTGCTGAAATTACATTTTGTGACGATAAAGAAGTGTCACACTCTTTTTCATCTCAAATTAAAACTTACTATTTTTGACCAGGAGTGGTGGGCAAGTCAGAGATTGGTGTATACTGTTTTGATCAACTTACACTTTCTCTGTATTCACTTAAACATTGTACATTGGTTTGAGTTCAGAAATTAAGATGGCAAGAGGTAATCAACAGGGCACTAATTGCATGTGTTTTCATTTGTGTTATCTATAGCAGCCACATCATACAATGATTTTGCAAAGGGGTGGGCAACTTGGTATTTTTCTGGTAGGGATGTGCCAAATTGATGTTGGAAACATGCCCTGAATTTATATACTTATTTACTTACCCCAAATTTATATAACAACACTAAATTTAGGACCTGAATATACTCATGTATTCTTGATTTTAACATGATAAAAATCAAAGAATTATAAAAGCAAAAGTACGTGAATTATTGAAGATTTAATGATGTTGGTTCATAAATTACTGCCCCTTTTTTGCTTTTTAGCTCACCTGGCCTAAAAGACCATTTGAGCTATTGCCATCACTTGGCGTCCGTCGTCGTCCGTCCGTCCGTCGTCGTCCGTCCGTCCGTCGTAGACCTTTTTCAAAAATCTTCTCCTCTGAAACCGCTTGGCCAATTTGAACCAAACTTGGCCTGAATCATCACCAGGGTATCTAGATTCAAAATTGTGTTCGATTAGTCCGAGGACCAAACAACATGGGTGCCGTTGCTAAAAATAGCACATAGGGGTAAATTGCTGTTTTTGGCAAATAACTCAAAAACCATTACAGATATCAAAAATCTGACATGAGTAAAAGTGATCAGCATGACAAGATCTACCTGCCTTGCAATTTTGAAGAAAATCTGAAAACCCGTCTTGGAGTTATTGCCCTTTTTCCGTGAAAATTTCAAAATTTTAATATTCTTAATTTTTTATTGCAAAAACTATAACAGATAGAGGTCAACTTAAAATTGCAAAAATGTTCAGCATATCAAGATCTACCCACCTTGAAATTCTGAAGAAAATCTGACTACCCATATAAGAGTTTTTGCCCTTTATTGGTCAAATTTAAGAAATTTGATACTTTTTGTCATCAATTTAAAAAATCTTCTCCTCAGAAGCCACTGGGCCAATTGTTACCAAACTTGACCTGAATCATCACCAGGGTAAACAGTTTCAAAATTGTGTTCGATTAGTC